>VWZK01019824.1:155316-170099 GCA_013396935.1 Baryphthengus martii | reverse complement strand
ACTGCGCATGCGCACATCCTGGCAAGTAGATTCCGCCCCCCCGTCAATCATCCGCCTCAGCGCATGCGCGCTGGGCCGCCAGCCGGGCTTCTGCGCATGCGCACTGGCTCCCCACCCTCCCGCTTCTCCCGGAGGCTGCTCACAATCTGGCAGCGCGGTGGAGTATGCGCTGTGTGCCTTGGGGTCCCCTGAAGTGTCAGAGATCGCTATTTGGCAAGGAGCTACTCCTGTCGCAGTGCCATTTAACCAGCAGGAGGAGGAGGCAGGGGGCAGGCCCGTGCCGGTCTCTCACTCCCTGCTCATGCGGCAGGGCCGCCGCAGGAACAGAGGGATACCCCGCGGACACCCCGCAGAAGAAAGCGCCGCGGGGGGGATTAGGTGGGGGGCAGACGACGACACTCCCTTCCCCCCCCGTCCCTGTGGAGCTTTCCAGTCCTCGCCCAATTCCTTTCGCTTCTTTTCCCCCGCACGGCCCCTCCCACCTCACCTGCGAAGGACACCGCCGCCTGCTGTCCCCTCACGGCGGGCTCCTCACACTGCCCTAAACTGCCACATCCGGGCTCCCCAGCAAGGCCCCGCCTCCCGGCCGCTCGTCATACGGCGGGGTGGGGGGGAGGGGTGCTGCGAGGCGCACTGCGCCTGCGCGGGGANAGAGGCTGGGGCCAGACTCTGCTCAGGGGTGCCCAGCGCCAGGACGAGGGGCAGCGGGCACCAACTGGAACCCGGGAGGTTCCCTGGGAGCAGGAGGAGAAAATTCTTTGGTGGGAGGGGGTTGGAGCCTGGCCCAGGCTGCCCAGAGAGCTTGGGGAGTCTCCTTCTCTGGAGAGATTCCAAAGGCTCCTGGACCCTGCGCTGCTGGGCCCCCTGCTCTGGGTGACCCTGCTGGAGCAGAGGGGTGGCACCAGATGGTCTCCAGAGGTCACCAGTGCTCATGAAGACGTGCTCCCCACACTGTGCACAGTGAGAATTTCTTGCCAAGTTTGAGGGTGACTTGTGAGTTTTTCCTCAAAGCACAATATTTATTTTAACCTTTTGAGAAAAGGATTATAACACAAACATGCTTTATGTCCGTCATTCAGGGATCCAGATCAAAAGCTTGAGGGAGACTTTATAGACCTTTCAGTACTTACGAGGGGATTAGCAAGCAAGCGGAGCCAGGGACTTCATCATGGTACAGGGCAGGAGGATGAGAAACAAAACCAAGAAAGATTCAGACTGGAAATTTTTTCATCATGACCATTGATGAGCATTTGGACAAGGCTGCCCAGAGGGACTCTGCAGCCTCTATTAGAGGTTTTCGAGGTCTTAGTAAATAAAGCCCTGAGCAACCTTGTCCGAGCTCACCGGTGACCTGCAGGTTGGACTAATGACATCCTGAAGTCCCTTTCAACCCAAACGATCCTGTGATCCTAAGATCCCACCTGTGTGGGGTCTTCTCTTCTAATTTGTGATGGTTTACAATCAGAGGAAGCCAAATTGTCATTTTCAGTAGTCTTTCATTACTTGAATGTTTGTAGAGAAGCTTTTCCAGAGCGAGCCTTTCTTTCCTGCCCGCTTCAGTCTCACGTAATAGTGGGTTAACACGATTACGTGCAAAGCAACCCCAGTAACCAAAGTAGCCAGGTTACAGAACGCGTATCACAGCTACACTTATTTAAATCAAAGAGGCAAAGTCTTTTTATTTCCTATCTCTTTCTCTCCGGTGAAGGACAGTGTTTCTCAGAGCGCAGTAGCGGCCCCATTTGTCCACTACAGGCTTGGGAGAACATCGCCTGGTTTATTGCTTAACGTTTTCTGCAGCCTCCTGCGTTTTCCTGGCAAGGATCTCATCCAAGTCATGACCAATTCCTGGACCCTGCTTCATTCCTTCATTTCACAAACTGCTGCCCATGGTGACAAAGCAGCAGGTAACGCTGCATCGTAATGAAGAAATGCCATAAAACTGCCTCTTGGGAAGGAGAGAATTGGTATCAGCATTCCTATTCTGGCTACGCATTTCTCCTAGAAACTGATTTTCATACCCTTTCCATTACCCTGGCTTTTACATTCCCCATATAAACAGTGGATTTTTACCGGTGTGTTTATCCTCTTATAGCTGAAGTACAAAAGGAAATTACAGCAGCAGCTTGTGAGAAAACAAAGAGCTTTCCCCCCTCCCCTCCCCTCCCGCGTTAGGCTGCGGGCTCTCGGTACAAGGGGTTTCTAGAACACACAGAAATGTCTCCTTTAATTCAGCACTGGCCACGTGTCACTTAGCGGCGGGGAGGTCAACCTCTTCTACAGGTGATGACGTTCTCCCTGATCAAAATTCTTTTGTTCCCAGGAAGTGGGAAATTAAATTGGGTACCCGTGAAAACAAAGATCGAGTTTCACCCTACGAAAAAGTTCTCGAGGGTCAATTCTGCCCTCCTGGGTGGCAGGTAGAAGTGACTTACAGTCAGTTACTCTTCCCAAACCTCGCCGCCTTCTGCCTTTCGTACGCTTCCGTAATAAAATGACCGGACAATTCCGAGGTGCAGGCGCTGCCTGTACCTTGGAAACGCGGGGATGGGCTGACGTGCCTGTGTTTTGACACTGCTGCGCACGGGAGAGTATCGAATTCTCAGCCGCCTGCGCCGCGGGTATAATTCTCGGCATCATCCGAATGACACCAGACAGGTTGTTTTTCCTGCAGGAAAAGAAACCGGTAAATGTAGCCGTAGGTCTGGAGGTGCCGCCGGTGCGGAGCTGTAAGTTTTGATGTTGATGTGAAGCCGATTAAACCGATGCCCGTGGAAGAGCTGCGTGCGAGGATTTTAAATAGCTCCTGCGTTTTAATATTCGCTTCCTCTTTGGTTTTAATTATTTTGTCCTGACGTTTTCCCTTTCAATTTACTAAAAATCTGGAAATGTAATTAGAGGGAGGCTGAACTCAAGAGAAAGCTGCCAGCGTTTCTACATCATGATTAAATATACCAGCCATCCCTTTAGTGAGAGACTGAAAAACGGGATCCTCTTAATTATCTCCCTGTTATCCAGGAACGAATCTGCAACACGTACGGATACAGAGTTATTGAAAATGCAGCACTAATTAAAATCTCATAGAGGCTCCTGAGGACGCGGAGAGTATGAAAACAAGAGTTATTTCATTATTTCCTGTATTTGCTGCCTTTGTTACAAAACCCAACCCCATCTCCGGTCGCTGGGGAGACTTAATAAGCCTTTTATAATACGCACCCGTCGCACGAATATTGCACGGCGCTGGATTCACCTCTCCTTCTACCAAGGAGACACCTAGAGAACTCCGTTTCCATACGGAATGCGAAAGGAACGCCGCGGAGCCATCGCAAAGTGCCACGGACCCAGTGTTTGGTTTGAGGTTTGGTTTGTCTTTAAACTGAAGACACAAAAAGATTCCTGATAGGAGAGGATCTTACGGTTTTGTTATGAAATAGTGATATTTGTGTCACAGCCAATTAAAAATCTAGTATCTGATGGGTTATCCTTCTGCCAGGGTCTCTCCGTGTCGTGCTCTCGCCCAGCCCAATAAAAAGCCAAGGTTATTATTTATCCTGTCTAAGGAGTCTCATCCTTGGCACTGGCAGAGCACACCCTTGGACACTAAGTGCTGGTACGGGCTGTGAGGAAAGGAGAAGCTTCTGAGATCCTGGATTCTTTGAACCGTGGCAGTCTGAGCATCCTCCAGGGAGAGGAAACAGAGGAGCTCTTCTTCCGCAGCCCTTCTCCTCCAAATTTAATTTGCAAGAGAATGGCAAGTCCTGAGCTCGATGGTGTCCAGCGTCCTCCCTTCTCCTCCAAATTTAATTTGCAAGAGAATGGCAAGTCCTGAGCTCGATGGTGTCCAGCGTCCTCCCTTCTCCTCCAGTAATTAAGTAATCGTCAGCGTGGCATGGACAAAGGAGGAGGGCAAGTTGGCTATTACCCATCTTCTAAAACAAACAAACAAAAATTTTAAAAAAAATTGGGAAGCTGGTTGCTTCTGCTTTCAGAAGAGAAATCCCGAAGAATAGAGGAATTAGGTGGGGGTTACACATCCAGCTTCAAAACTCTGCCTGAAAACAATTCTTTTTTTCACCAGATGTATAAAAATCACAGGTACCTGAAACATCAGGTACCACCGTTTCTGACCCAGAAGTTCCCATTAAGCGTTGCCACTTGCAGGTTATGCAGGTGCTCGACAGCAGCACCGCCTGAGCACTTCAGCAATTGGCTCCTACCGCCGTTACCTTCAACGCAGAACGTTAAATTCCGTACAAACCACGATGACCATCAGCACTTCTGGGAGAAGGGGCCTGCTGGGAGTAGTGGGATCATCTCCTTTTTCACACACGACCCACTCTCAGGTCTCGGTTTATCACCGGGCACGTTTCCTGTCCAAATTTCCTTTCCTGACTTCAAAATAGTGCAAGATAACGTAACTCAGGCATCGTTGCCGTGATTAAAACCGACTTTTATTTGTAAGAAAACAAACACTGTTTAAATAATCTTGACCTCCTTCGGAAAAACTCTGACTTGGGAGATTTTAATTGCACGGAATCTGTTCAGAGCGCTATTTTCGCATGTATTGGGGAAGTATCAAAGCTCATTTTTTTTAGAAGAGGAAATTATACTTTAAAATGCACTATTGTGAGAAAGTGACTCCCTCAAGTCTTTGAGTTGGCGCTTTGTTTCTCGTTAGAAGCATCTCCTGTCTTCCCTGATGAGCCTGCTCTTGTTTTCGGTGCTGGTTTCCTTTAAGATGCTTTTGATCCTGTCTTCATTAAAACCTGATCCTGCTGCTTCCCACCAGCCCTAATGGTCTGTGAAATTATTTTCCTTTCTCCAAGATGCTGTTAACTCTGCCGGCACCTGCAGAGTAGAGGAGCTCAGAACATTGTCAAAAGTCCTCCGGTTTATTCAAACCGGCTTTTCTCCGCAAACGCGAACTCGCCGACGACGTTATCGCGCTTTTCCCTCGTGGAGAAGCGGGAAGGGACCGGGAGAAAGCACCACTGAGGAAACAACCCTGAGAATCAACTCGACGAGAGCGGCTGACAGATTTGTCCGGGAAGCAGCCTCAAAGCTGAGAAGGACTCAGAGGCAGCCTCTGCCTGGCAAAGAGTTCGTGTTCTTCTGAGAAGCGATTTCCAGAAGTTCAGCCCACGGCTGTCAGGCCCTCGCGCCACCAGAGGACACAAACTCAACCCTCCGCTTCGTCCACGGCCACAGAAAGCGGAGATGAGGATCCCTGCTGGCCGAGGGTACTTGAGAGGGTTGGGATTGTCATTACCTTGGGTAATGTTTAATTTTAGGTGGGAAATAGGCCTTTGGAGGACAGTTTGGCTGCTGTGGATGGGAAGAGGCCTTTATAGCTGGGCCTAGTGTGGCCTCTAGGCATGTTCCAGGGCCACCCCGAGATTCCGAGGTGATTCCTTTAAACAGTGGCTGTTCTAAAGGGGAAATGGCAATAACTTTTGATTAAAAAGTGTGGGGAGCTGGTCCCACCTGCAGAAGAGCAAATCACGGTGTACAGGGACCTTTATGGAAATCTTTCCTTGCTGTCCCCAAAACGATCTCTGCCTATTAAAATATTTCACTTTACCCACAGTATTTTACCCCAGGGGTGGGGACTCCACCTCTGCCCTGGGCAGCCTGGGCCAGGCCTGGACAACCCTGCAGGGCAACAAATTGCTCCTCAGCTCCAACCTCAACCTCCCCTGGGGCAACTTGAGGCCCCTTCCTCTTGTTCCTCGGGAGCAGAGCCCGACCCCCCCAGCCCCAGCTCCAAGCTCCTGTCAGGGAGCTGTGTCGAGCCAGAAGGTCTCCCCTGAGCCTCCTTTTCTCCAGGCTGAACAACCTCAGAAATGTACAGTCTCATCTACTGTACTCTATGCGCTCTCTGAACATTTGGCTTTTTTTCTAAACATCTGCCGATGGAGTCGCAGAAGGACCTCATAAAAACAAAGGAGATGAAAGGAAAAGGAACCCAGCTGCCAAGTTTCCCCCCCTGCGGATGCGGCGTCTCGCTTGGCTATGAAATAAAACTTCACCTTTCTTAGCTGATCCATCACCGGGTCCCTCCTGGAGGGCCAAACAGGCACAAACACGGCAGCAGCGTAACCTGCTGGTTATTCTCAGTACCTGTGTGACTCTTCTCATCTCCCTGGAAGCACCAAGAACTGACAAGGTTCCTCAGAGGATTCTGGCAGCCAGGTTTTCCAAAAATGTCGACTGCGATGCCGGTGGCTGCTGCTGCTGAGCAGGAAACGGGCTGTTTGTGTTCCACGAGGAGAAGGGGACACGAGGCAGGCACATAGTTAGGCTATTTTTAACCAAAGGCCGCTCTGCAGAGGGGATGGGGAAAGTCTTTGGATAACTTGGCTTCGACGTAGTCTCTGCTGATGGCCAAAAAAAGAATTAAGCAGAATAAAACTGGAGGAAGACCTCGATTTCCACCTTGGTTTTAGTGGAAGCAGAAAGACTCCAGAAGTACAGATAGACAGCTAAAGAGGAACTGCTTTTCTGGTGTTTTTCCTTCTTGTATTTCTTGAATATGATTGAAATGAGAGTTCCCCCTGCTGGTAACTGGCTGAGTCATAAAGGGCTTTGGGGTTGGGACTCTGGAGCCAACAAGAAACAGGAGAGGAGATGGAATCTTTTCATACCTCCTCAGCCTGACCTTCATGTTTTGCACTTGCAGGGCTTTGTCTAAGGCACTTAATAAACTAATCTCCTGCCCAACTGATCTCCCTTCCTCTCCTACTCAGCCAAAGGAGTAAGGAAGGAGCTAAGGAAGGAGCAAACCACGAGCCTTCCCTGCGCTTCCTCAGCCCCTCAGCCACCACCCAGCGAGCGTTCACAGCACCCACCACCTCGGCCGCCTTACAAAAACTTCTCCTTTTGGAAAATACGGCACGGCCACAAAACTCCCGCTGGCGTACAGCCGGGGAAAAGACAGACGGATCAAGCACAAGCGACAAAAAAGAACCAGGTTCTCTTTTTCACTTAACTCGCTCTCCAGCCTTCCGATAAATTGGAGAACGTCTAAAAAAAGCAGAGACAAACCGAGTCGTGGCAGAACCGGCGCAGCCCAGATGGTTGGTGGAGAACCCGGGCGCTGTGCTTTAGTTCCTCGACGCCTCCGAACTGCCCCTGGCGGGGGGGCTACCACAGAACGCTTCCTCCTCTGACAACCAAACCCAAACAACCGGCCAGCAGGAGTTCCAGGCCCTTTGCACAGCCGTTCCCTAGACTTTGGGCAGGATTTAGATAAACTAGAGTAAATTCTCTCGATGCTTTGGACGTTCCTAAGCTCTTCCTTGATGACATCAAGCCTTCCTGACACGTCCCCAGAAATTCAAACGGTACCTCTGAAGACACTTTTCTGTTTATAAAAGATGAACGAAGCCAAAAAACTGTAATTATCCCTCTGCCAAAGGCACCTTGGAGAGGAACCACCATTTCTACCAGGAAAAAGTAACACGGAAGATGAAAACTACCAGATCCTAACCCAGTTCCTTTGGATTTTACCTGCCTTTAGTTAAAGAACCCAAGCAGGAACGCACACCAAGAGCCAGCAGGCAGCTTCTCCAACTGGGGTACCCAGTCTGTCACCGGGGAGAGGGGACTACAGCTCAGAGCTGGGGCCCTGCTTTGTAGCAGTGCCGTGAAAACCGTCCGAGAAAAGCCAGCGCCGATTCGGAACGAGCTTCCGGAATCGCGTTTGCGGCCTCCTCTGGGATCGCGCGGTACGTGAGGTCTGGAGAGAAGACGGCGAGCTGTCCAGGGAAATCCAAAGGCTTCAGGCTCAAGGCAGGTACAAGAGCTGCCCGTTGGCAGAAATTCTTATTGACTGAGAGTCAGAGGGGCAGCAAGAACCAAGCTGGAGCAACACCAGGGATAGGCTTTAGAGCTGAAGTGGGTCAAGGGAGCCTGCAGCAATCAGGAGAGAGAAAAATCTCCTTTATTTTCTTTCTTCTTGGCAGAGCGATCTTGAAATCTGTGCTCTGAATATAGACGAGTTGAAGATATTGGGAAAGACAGATCTTGGCTTAGAAAAGAAACCTGGAAGCTCCCAGCTTATCCTTTCCGCTGCTGCAGTGTGGGGAAGGGGACAGACCTGCCGCTCGGAGCCAGAGATCCCTCGAAACTATGGTTAAGGACAAAATTAACAAAGTCCTTCTCTTTGGGGTGGGTTTGTGGTGTTTGGTTTGTTGGGTTTTTTTTGTAAGACATCGTCTCTCCTAGAGCTACACCTCGACTCGGGGTGAAAAGGGGAGAGGAGTTCAGGAAGAGCGGGCTCTGTACATGGAAGAGGCGATTTGGCTTGGGATGCTGTAAATCAAAAGGAGACGCCCGGTAACAGACGGCCAGCACAGCAAAGCAAGGCTGCTGCCATCTCACCCCCCTCAGTTCCCGACTGTCTACCTGCTCGAGAGCTTTAATCCCAACTATTACAGAATTACTGCTCCGTGGAATCCAAGCAGAGCGATTTCCCGTGGACTCGTAGCACGCGCTGTACACCAGGGTAGCGCTTTGAAACGGCAACGGCTCAAATATTCTTAACAGGCGCCACACTTGGACAGAAATCCCAACATGATCACAAGGAAGAGGGTGGTTGAGGGAGCAAACGACTTAAAACGCATTTCTCAGGTGCTGGTGTCCGCACAGTATTCCATTTCCGTGTATTCCGCAAAACGAGGGAGATCCCAGAGCTCACCCAGGAGCTTTTGGCTGCTTTGAGGTGCTGAGTTTGAGAACGAGTTAAACTGAAGGCACCACCACGAGACAGAGGAACAAAAGATACTTTGGTGATGAAGACACACGGAAGATAAGGAATTCCTATCTCGGCCACAGTGCTCCCGAGCGAGTCGTGCAATTTCTCGGCTCCCCTTTCGAAAAGGGAAAGGATATTTTATTACCTTAGAGAGACTGGGAAGTGTGACTGGCTTCAGGGAAGGCAGAACCTCCGCAGGGCACCAGATCCTCGTCGGGTGGTACTCGTGGAGTTCAGACGCAGCAGCTTTTCCTGCAGGATCCTCTACTACCAAGCAGACATTTGTTTGCTGCTTATCACTTGACCTCGAAGACGACGTCAGTTGGTGATGGTGACAGAGGGGAAAAAAACCTTTAATAGCTTTGGGTTGGATTTGTTTGAGTAGAACAACAGGCCAGTAAGACAGAGCCACCAAAAACCCAACCTGAGGCCAAAAAAAGTTGTACGAAACACTTGGGAGGGGTGAAGGGAAGCAGGGGGTAGAAAGAGAGCCCTGCAACGGCCGCTCAGGAGAGAGATCAAGACCCCATCTGGAGGGGCAAGAGGCCAAAGCCACCGGCCAGATGGAGAGCGAGCGACAGCTGCTAGAAACACGCTGTCCTCCCTAAAGTTTGCTCTCCAGCTCTGAAGGCATCGCTACGATCGCAGCTCCTCCCCGTACAGCACCGGGGAGCCGGCGCTCGAAAGCTCCTCGTGACGGCGCTTAATTAATTAATTACCGAGGGCCTTTTCGACACGGAGAAGCCGTCGTCACCCGAGCTCGGCACGGTTTTAGCAGCAGAGGGTCCTGGGCCTTCATCGGCTGCGGGGTGTGAAGAGAAATAATTTGGGGCCCCGGCAGTAAAACGGGTTTCCTGTAAACTTTTATACGTGCCAGGGGCTGTGTCTGGTTTCGAAGGGCTCAGCTGAAGAACACGTCTAAACCCCTCGATTATTTTAACAGAAGAACATCCAACTGGCTGCTCCAACAGCTCAGTTACGTAAAAAAATAAATAAATAAATAAAATAAAATCATGCAATCAATCAGAAGAGGGGGTTAACTTCAACAGAGGTGTTTAATCCACGGACCTTTCCAGGCCACACCAAAGAACCACCATCATTCCAAGCCGAGCCCTCTCCTTGGAGAGACGCGTGCGGTTTCTCCCGACGATCGGCCAACGATGTGGAAATGAAAAGTTCTGGAAAAGCGACCATTGTCTCTTTCTTTAATAAAGATATGAATTTTTTGTTTTTTTTCCTGTTAAGGCAAGAATTTCATCCTGCTGCTAGGATCTAGTAATGCAGCGCTGATTACAGAAAAAAAAAAGCTTAATTACAGTTAAAACTAAAAGTATTACACTCTTAAGACAATTTAGAATTAAAAAAAAAAACACACACAAAAAAAATAATCCAGACACTCCCCTTCTGATTACCCATCCTGAGTCCAGTTTCATAACAGATTTTGAGGTACAAGACAATAAATTAAAAGTTCATTCCATTCCAGAGATCAACCATTTCCTCAATGCGACGTCTTCTTTACCACCTTTCCAAATTTGGCATCGAGTCCAAGGCCTGTAAGGAGAGAAAATAATCCATGTGCCTGCAAATTTGCTTCGCATTCTTCAGACGTAACGCAGAGAACTTTGTGAAAAATCGGCTTAACGGCCCCAATTTACTGAGGGTCACTCAGAAGCGGCGAGTTACACGGTGTGGGGGAAAAAAAAACCACACCCATCATAGATCAAATCCCGATTTGGTTTTGGGCCCTTCACTCCCAGAAGGAGCTGGAGGGGCTGGAGCGTGGCCAGGGAAGGGCAACGGAGCTGAGGAAAGGGGCTGGAGCAGGAGTGTGGGGAGGAGCGGCTGAGGGAGCTGGGCTTGTTCAGCCTGGAGAAAAGGAGGCTCAGGGGAGACCTTCTGGCTCTCCACAACTCCCTGACATTCAGGAGCTTGGAGCCAGGGGGGGTCAGGCTCTGCTCCCAAGGAACAAGCAGCAGGACAAGAGGAACCGGCCTCAAGTTGCCCCAGGGGAGGTTTAGGTTGGAGCTGAGGAACAATTTGTTGCCCTGCAGGGTTGTCCAGGCCTGGCCCAGGCTGCCCAGGGCAGGGCTGGAGTCCCCAGGATCCCTGGAGGGGTTTCCAAGCCCTGGAGCTGTGGTGCTGAGGGACAGGGTTTTGCTCCCCAGACTTACCCAAGAACACCAGGACTGTCCCCACCCACTGCACGTTACTGATGGGATTGGCAAAGAGAACAACCGACGCTAAAATGGTGAAGAACTTGCGGGTTGTGGTGATGATGGAACAGGTCAGAGGCCCGAAGTACACCACTGTCATGAAAATAAAACTCTGCAAAAAAACCAAATGGACGCCTTTTGTCACTGACCGCGAAAAGTACAACCCAGATCCTACTTTCAGCTCGAAAGCCATCGAGCCAGAGCTGAAAGAAACTTATTTCAAATCCTGACGATTCGCAAAACTTTTACCGTCCCCTCCCCAGCGGCCGCGGAACGAGCGCGGTGCGTGTACCTGCCCCAGCGCGCTCGTCAGGCCGAACAGGAGGATGTTGTAGATGATGCTGGGGTAGCGTTCCGTGAAACTCAGGAATTCCCAGAGCTCTCCAGTGAAAAGGATCCCTGGAAGAAAGACCTCGATGAAAAACGTGAAGGACGAGGCCGGAGGCAGCCCCGGCAGCCGCTGTCTGCGCAGAGTAATTAACAGTTCAGGTCCAGAACCCAACTGGAGCTGCTCAAAGCAAAGACTAAATTCCACATGGTGAAAAATCAAAGAGAACAGGAGAAAAAGTGACCAAAAAGCGATCCCCTTCCTGAACAAGGGCTGATGGTTTGAAACTCAGAGAGGGAGATTCAGAGTGGAGAGAAGGGAGAGATTTTGGATGCTGAGGGTGGTGAGAGCCTGGCCCAGGTTGCCCCAAGAGGTGGTCACTGCCCCATCCCTGGAACCATCCCAGGGGAGGTTGGATGGGGCTCTGAGCAACCTGCTCTCCTTGCAGATGTCCCTGCTCCCTGCAGGGGAGATGGACCAGGTGACCTTGGAAGGTCCCTTCCCACCCAAACCTGTCTCCAATTAACGAGTGAAGGAAGCAGCCACTAACTGCAGACCCCTCCACCACCCCAGCAGCCTCCAGCAATTCCTGAGAAGCTCTGCTCCCTGATTAGCGCTGAAAGCCCCACCGCTATCATTTGTGCCTTGTTTCTGAGCCAGCCCCGGAGAGCAGCAGGTCCAAAGCCGGGCCGTGAGGGCTGCAGCCCAGCCTGCAGGGAGGACTTCTGAGGAGCCACCGAGCCCTGAGGAGCCACACTCTGGTGCAGCGATGTCCTCTAGCGGGCACGAGAAGACCTACACTCACCAACCCCGGCTTTGCCTCTACACCCAACCCAAAACACCTCCCGCAGAGCACCAAGTTATTTGCAGGAAGCGTCCCAGGCCCGGTTCGGGAGCAGGACAGAATCTCCCTTTCCAGAGCGGTCTGTGGTTTTCACCGGGCGTTCCTCACCAGCCCCCAGGAACAAGGTGGACCACAGGTTAACGTTCAGCATCATGTGGTTGGAACCCGTTTGGTAGTGAGCTCTCATGTGGTCCTGAGACACCCCAGTCAGCCCGTCCAAGGTCAGCGACAGCAGCTGGAAGAAGCGGAGACAGAAATAAGAGACAGCAAAGAAAACCTTCGGCGCTTCTCCTCTCCTTGTCCTTGCACCCCGATCTCCTCTTGAACGGCGAGCGCGTGCCCTCCGAACACGGGCCGAGAGGGCTGGGTGTGCCCTCGTGGCCCGATCTCCTACCACCTCCCAAACCCAAGCGTCCTCCGGCGGAAGCCGTTCCACATCGGCTTCAGGGTTCGCTCCAGGTACAAAGGACGCGGCCTTATCGGTGTCGCAACCGTCCGCTCCTCCTCGCCCCGGCCGGCCGGGGTCGTTGGCGTGCCGGCGGCGCTCACCAGGAGGAGTTCTCCGTAGCCGAAGACGTGGTCGTCGCTCCCAGCCCCCTTTTTGGGTTTGTAGAGGAAAAGCGCCACGCCGGCCACGATCAAGAGGACGCAGAGATACTTGGCCGGGGGATATTTCTTCCGCAGCAAAGTCACTCCTAAAAGCATGACTGGAAAAAAAACCAACAAAACAAACCAACAAACCAAACCACAAATCACAAACCGCTCCCAAAACCCTCTGATGGGATTTCAAGGTGTCCCAACAAAACAACCGGCAGATCAAAGCGCCACCCTTTGCTCTCCCCACGACGGAGCAGAGTGGAAGGGAGAGGTCCCTCCCCGACAGCACAGCTCCTGCTTCAGGACACCAGAAACCTGCACAAATCCAGAAGGGACATTTCCTCACCTGGGATGGGCTTGCAGGATTTGCCCAGGACCTGGAAAAGAAAGAGGCGTTAACGAATCGTTAGCGAGAGAGGATGGTGACGTGGGACCGTACGGGGTCAGCTGCCCCCTGACCACAACACACCCTGGGCTTCAAAACAAGACCTCAAAAAACCCACCACAGAAAAACCTCCACAGTTCTCAGAAGCCCCCTCTGCCCCAACATCGGCACCAACTCCCCAGGAGGAGATTTCGCCCCCCAAATTCTTTCACCAGCTGGTTCTTTCCAGCCCCAACTCCCATCTTCGGGGTACCCCCGAGCGTGGAGGGGGGGGGTGGCAGCTCTAAGGTCTCCGTTACCACCGTCACCCCCCGGCCCCCTGCCCCACCTGGGTGGGGTAGCTGATGAACTGCAGGGCGGAGTTGCTGGAAACCATCGCTCCCAGATAGGAGAGCGAGCAGGCGGCGTAGAGCCAGCTGCGGGTGCGATCCACCTTGACGGCATCGAAGAAATGGATCACTGGAAGGAGAAGAGGGAGAAAAGTCAGGAACCGCCTCTAAACATCTTAAGAACCCTAGAATGGGAAAGGTTGGAAGAGACCTCTGGAGATCATCGAGTCCAACCCCTCTGCCAGAGCAGGATCCCCCAGGGCAGGCCACACAGCAACAGATCCAGAGGGGGCTGGAAAGTCTCCAGAGAAGGAGACTCCACCACCTCTCTGGGCAGCCTGGGCCAGGCTCTGGCACCCTCCCAGCAAAGAAGTTGCTCCTCCTGTTGAGGTGGAACCTCCTGGGTTCCAGTTTGTCCCTGTTATTCCTCATCCTATCCCAGGGCACCACTAAAAACATCCTGGTCCCTTCCACTTGACCCCCACCCCTCACAGATTTCTAGACATGGATCAGCTCCCCTCTCAGGCTTCTCTTCTCCAGACTCAACAGCCCCAGGGCTCTCAGCCTTTCCTCCCAGGAGAGATGTTCCAGTCCCTTCAGCATCCTCACAGCCTCTGTTGAGCTCTCTCAAGTAGATCCCTGTCCCTCTTGAACTAAGGAACCCAAAACTAGATCCCATATTCCAGGTGTGACCCCACCAGGGCCAGCGTAGAGGAGAAGAACCGACGCGTTGCCGCCAAAACCGCAACAACCGGTCGCTCCAAGGGGCAAACCCTCTGGGATTTCGGGATAAACCCGACCTTCCCGAGCTCTTCCCTCGACTTACGGAGCTTGGCGAAGGCGGCGTTGATCACGCACTGGATGAACACCAGGCTCAGGGCGTATTTAAACTTCTCCTGCTTCGCGCCTTCCCCGTAGCGCCCCCGGGTGCTGCGAAAAACGGGACGGGGTGAGATCCGGCGGCGGGAACCGAACCCTCCCCGGGACAATGTGAGATTCCAAGCGGGATTCAAATCGGGTTCCCTCGGGGGGTCACCGGGGAAGGGGGGGGCGCCGCCCCCGGGGCTCCCCCCCCTTCCCCGGTCACCCCCGAAGCTCAGCCTCCGGTTCCCCGCTCACATGCTCTCCTGTAAGATCCCGTAGTAAAAATAACAAGCGAAGACTCCCAGGAAACAAACGGGCAAACGGAGGCGTTCGGGCAGCACGGCCCCGGTCGTTCCCATGGCGGAAGAGCGGCCGCTCATCGCCGGGGCCACGTCCAGCGCCACATCCCGCAACGCGACCGGTAATAACGGAGCTGGAGGAGGAGGCGGCGGCGGCGGAACGGGCGGC
>VWZK01019824.1:135096-154842 GCA_013396935.1 Baryphthengus martii | reverse complement strand
GCCCGCCCGCCCTCCCCCGGTAGCGGGGAGCTGGGATCCCAGGGCGGGCAAACTTCGCGTCCCCGAAGCGCCCGGGAACTGCCGATCCCCGCACCCCGGGGGCTGCGGTCACGGCTGGAGGCGTTTCCCTGACGAAAATTCTGTCCCCGGGAAGCCACAGAAGAGTTTGGGGTGGGAAGAGACCTTTAAACTCGAGTCCGGGCGTTGCCCCAGCCCTGCCAGGGCACCACTGAGCCCTGTCCCTCAGCACCACAGCTCCAGGGCTTGGAAACCCCTCCAGGGATCAGGGGGACTCCAGCCCTGCCCTGGGCAGCCTGGGACAGGCCTGGACAACCCTGCAGGGCAAGGAATTCTTCCTCAGCAGCAACCCCAACCTCCCCTGGGGCAACTTGAGGCCAATTCCTCTTGTCCTGCTGCTTGTTCCTTGGGAGCAGAGCCCGATCCCTCCTGGCTCCAACCTCCTGAATTTCAGGGAGTTGTGGAGAGCCAGAAGGTCTCCCCTGAGCCTCCTTTTCTCCAGGCTGAACAAGCCCAGCTCCCTCAGCCACTCCTCACCACACTCCTGCTCCGTTGCCCTCCTCTGGCCACCCTCCCCCTCTTCCTTCCAAACCCCTTTATCTACTCAAGCCCCCCACACGTGCTGCACCCTCCCACGACCCCACTTCAGACTCCATATACACAAAATCCCCCCAAAGTCCTCTGGATGCCTGAAATATTTATTTCCTTTTAACTGGCAAAACCCCTTCGAAACCCGGGACGAGAGCTCCAAAGCCAACAACGTTCCTTCTTTAAGCTTCGCAACACGTACAATAAAATACAAACTTCAAACAGCTGCAAAAATAGTGTCTTTGGAAGAAAATAGAGTTTCTACATCAGATACAAGAAAAAAAATAGGCTTCTTCAGTACAGCCCCAGAGCCTTTGCAACAGAACACACACCAAAAAAAGAAATCAAAACATTTTTTGTTGCCCGGAGACTTTACAATCCCCATTCCCATGTTATCGCTTCGCCTCCCAAGGAGCCGTGTCGGGCCAAAGCTGCTGGAAGCAGCAGCCCCATCCAGCCCCATCGCAGCCTTGGGTGAGGCAGGTGGGGCTCAGACCCCTTCCAGCCATCCCAGCCCCGGGCTGAAAGCAGCAGCTTCTCTACAGCAGCAACACCCCCTGAGCAGGGCCTTTTGTGCTCCGTCGGTTCTTGTTTCCGTCGTCCCCCCTTCCTGCAGCTCGGCCGAGGCAGGCGGAAGATTCCCGGGAACGCGGCCGGGCGGCTCACGGCTCAAGCGCTGCCTTCGCCCTCAAGCCTTCCATGGCAGGGAGCTGTGGAAGGCTGCGTTTTGTCGCTCCCCGTTTCAACAGGGGGTTGGGTTAAAGCTCCAGGCCTGTTCTGGGGGTGAAGGTGCCCAGGGGAGGCACAGCCAGGGCCCCCCCAGCTCCTTCCCACCCCTGCCGGTGCCCTGTGGGAGATGAGCTGGTTGAACAGCAGAGACACAACATCTTCTGCTCTGACACAGCCCAGGGCAGGTGTCCTACAGGCCCCTTCTCCCTCCCAGAGAGCTGAGGAAGCTCCACCTGAATCCTCCCGGCTCAGCTTCACTCGGCCCCGGAGCAGAGTCAGCTGCCGGCGCCCGGCTGCCCCTCACTGGCAAAACAATCACACGGGGAACGGAGACGACTCAACACAGGAAAGTGCTTTGAACGGGGCAGGGGGTGGCTCGGGGGGCCACCAGCCCCTCCTCCGGTGGCGCCGAGTCCCCCGGCGCATTGAGCTTCCCGGGTTATCATCCCCAGCTCCGGTTCTCGATCCCGGCGCTGCCTCCCGGCCGCCACATCCCGACCTTCGAGGCAGCGGTCTCTCCAGCCTGGCAGAGACACAGGGAGCAGCCCCAGCCGCTGTCGCTGGTGAAACTTCCCAAAAAAACAAAACCCCAAAACCAACCCAACCGACCAACTTCACACCACCAGAGAGCTGTGGAAAACGACGCTCTCCTCCGCTTGGCCGCGCTTCCAGTGTTCGTAGTTCCGGGAAGGAGACTTGGACACCTGGCCGAAGCCGTCGCCCGCGGCCTCTTTCCGCACGCCCAGGAACGGGGTCGGGGCCGGGGGTTGGCAGGAGGGAAAGGCGCCCGAGCCGGGGCCGGAAGAAGCCGGAAAACCCCTGAAGAGGAAGCCAACGTTTGGGAAGAGAGGCTTCACCAGGCTGACGGGGCAGAAGGCAGAGCCGGTGGGATTGAAGTGCACTTTGTTCTTGTCGGGGCAGGAAGGCTGGAAAGGCGGATCGGGGCCGGGGGAGCTGCAGGAGACGCAACGGACAGGATCAGGAACGGACACTTCCAGGGGCACCCGCCACGGAGAGAACACCCAGAGCCGGGCCCTCCGGAGCCTAAAACCCAAGCAGGCCGCAACTGACCGAGTGGAACCATCGGAGAGCGGAGCCACCGCTTCTCCTCAGGGGCTCCGCTGGCCGAGCAAAACCCACTGCCTGGGAAGGGCCTGGAACCACAGGGTCCTTCCGAGCACGGCTCAGGGTTTGCAACTCAGCTCGGGGCTCCTCTCCCCTGGTTTTGTTGGGTTTTTCCCCCAGACTGCTCCCTCCTTTCACCTTTGGGTTCCTCTCCCCTGGTTTTGTTGGGTTTGTTTTGTTTGGATTTTCCCCCCCAAAGCCGCTCCCTCCTTCCAGACCCAGGCAGGGACGGCAACGGCAGCGAGAGAAGCCTCGGCCGCCCCCACAGGAGCCACCTCACGGGGGTTTCTCTTCTCCCAACAACTCCTCCTACTTACGAAGCTTCTTCAAACGCCCGGATCTTCTCGCATCCCTCGGGAGGCTCCCGTTTGAACACGTAGCTGTGGTTGGGGCGGGGAGAAGCGGCGAAGGCCAGGACCGGGGAGGGGCTGCCCTCCTCTGGGGGGGAACAGAAGAGACACTGTGAGAAATCCTTCGATTCTCACCACAGCCCCCCAGAGCTCCTGACTTTTATCTGGGCGGCTCCCAGCTCCCATCCTGGGAACCACCCCCCTGGAGGGTAATCCCTGGAGCTTTAAAAGGCCACCGTAGTTCGGCCAACCTGGCCGAGACCGTCTCTCCCACCCAGCAGGCAGGGAGAAGTCCTTGCGCCGAGGTTTCCGCAGCCCCTCCAGCATTTACCTTTCTCCTTTGGCTCTGCCTTCGGCTCGTCCCCCGCAGAGGAGGGGTCTTCCGCTGCCAGCCTGGCCGGGGCGGGCGGGGAGAGGCGGAGAGGCACGGAAGGGGACGGAGAAAGAGCGAAGCTGCCGCAGCTGCCGGGCTCCAGAGCCAGGGATGCGTCTCCAGAGCCTCTCTGGGCAGGGGCCGGCGCTCGGTGACCGTCGGGGACGTCAAGTATCTGGGGAGGAAGCGGAATCTTAGAGGAACAGAAATCCCATCACCAGCGGGGAGGTTTAACAGGAGCTACTGGGGGTGCTGGTCCCAGAGGCCGTCAGGAGCCAGGGGGCTTCGTGCAGCCGGAGCCCGGCTCGGCAGCCGCCCGGGATTGCCCTTCCCACAGCTCCTCGGTACCAAGCGGCCTCCGGACGCCAGCGTCTAAGCGGCTTAAAGCTGTCGGTGAGGTGTCACCTCCCTTGAGATCCCTCCTGGCCGCTCTCTCAAAGCCCCAGCAAGTTTTCAGGAGGGGAGCGGCAGCCACCTGACCCAGTTTGGGGCATTTCAAACTAGACACAGAGAGCGTCCCCAGGGCCAAGCGGCAGATCTGGGTGGTGCCTGCAGAGGATTTCCAAGCCCACTCGGAAGACCCGGGGCCAACTTGTGACCTCCACTCACCCGCAGCAGCTCTTCCTCCCCCTGTTCCTTCACAAAGGCCTCCTCCAGCTCCTGGTTTAGCCCTTCCAGGCTCCTGTGCAAGCAGGGGCTGAGCCGCAAAACGGGAGATGGAGACAGGAAGCCCGAAGGAGAGTCCTGCAACAATCCAGAATCAAAGAAATGAAGAGTTTTATCAACAGTTACACCCTGTTCCCACAGCTCTCCGAGGCTGGAGCCTTCCAGGAGGCTGACGGCGGAGTGCCGTAAACTCACTAACTGCCAATCGAAGCCCAGGGAGGTGTCAAAGAGCTGGGAGAAGAGGAGGGAAAAAAAAAAAAAAATCCTTCTCCCACCCCAGGCCCAGGAGCAGAAGCCTGAGCAGAGCTGCACCCCAGCCCAGAGGAGCTTTCTCCCCACCTCCCGAGGACACGGGGGGCGAGGGGGGAGCCGGGGACGTACGGGGAGCGGTGCCAGCGCGGCGCGGGCACCCGGCAGCGGGGAGCTCCTCTCCTTCTCTTGGCCGCTTCTGCCGTTCAGCTTCGTTCGCTGGAGCTGCTGCTTCAGTTTGGCGATCTAGGAAAGAAGGTCCCGGCTACAGAACCGCGTCGCTTCCGCCCGACCCCGACGCCTAAAGGGATCCTGCCCGGTGTCTCTCCTCCCCTTCTCTTCCAGCCCACAAGGAAGTGCCGAAATCGAGGCGGTTTCCGACCCCGGCACAGCTCCGGCCACCTCTCGGAGGGTGGGAGGCCTGGGCACCCGTTGCCCCTCCGCGCTGGGACCGGCGCCCTTCCCACGGCAGGGCCGGGTTATCTTCTACCTACAGAGCGCTGGGAAACAGGTCCCACCGGAATCCACGGGGAAAACCACCACCAAGCAACGGGCCGAGCCCAGGGAAGCTTCTCTACCGTGGCTGGGGGAGGCCGACAAGACCAGTTTTGAGTCCCGTGGCAGAGCATCAGGGCTGAGAACACGGCCCAGGGTCTCCTCTCCACGCTGGAAGGGGTTGCCCAGAGAGGTGGTGGAAGCCCCATCCCTGGAAGTTTTTAAGGCCAGGCTGGATGGGGCTCTGAGCAACCTGCTCTAGTGGGAGGTGTCCCTGCCCATGGCAGGGGGGTTGGAACTCGATCTTCAAGATCCCTTCCAACCCTGACGATTCTACGATTCCATGTCCTGCCCTCTCACCGCCCTCCCAGCAAACAGGAGCCCCCTGCGCATCGGCACCCGCCCGGGATCTGGCCCGGGCACCGGGCGGGTTTTTACCTCTCGGCGGTGATCCGCGCTACCCCAGGAAGCGGAGCGCTTGTGAGCGCCGGAGCCGCCTTTCCCCGCTTCCGCCTCGTGCCAGGACACCGGGGTCTGAAGTGATGAGAAACAGGGCTGAGAATAATCACAACATTTACCGCTTTAGAGACTGCTGGGGAGAGGGAGAGGCTTAAAGCCCAGCTACCACCCCTTCCCAGCCCTGCTCCGGCCTCCCCGCGCTACCCCAACGCATCGAGAGCCAGCGGCCGACGTCCATTTGCCCAAACAAAACCCGGTCAAAACAAAACCAAAAAAAACCCTGGATTCTGCAGCTCTCCGAGGCGCCAGAGCTGCCCAGAAGCCCCAGTGGCTTCACCACAGCGAGGTAACAACGCACCAAAGCAATCCTCCGGAGACGCAAAACCGCGGCCGGCGCAGGGCTCGGGCACCGGCTGCGCCGAGAGGAAAAGCCTTGCCCGGCCGCCGGGACACGCAAACCGCTTTCGGAAACCTCCGGATCCGGAGCTCCGAGGCATCACCCTCAGGCGCACGGCCGATCCCAGCTGCCTCCCCGGCGCAGGGGCCGGCGGGTCTCGGCCGCCTCCCCTCCCGCGGCTCTTTTCCAAGCCCCCGGGATCGATGGGAATTGGCGAGGGCCGTCCATCGGATCGGCAAAGGGTGCGAACTTCCTCCGGCTGAACTCGGCCCCAGGATCCCCACAGGCCCGAGAGCACATCGTTTTCTAGGCCAGCCATCATTTTTTTTCTTCCCATTTATTATTTTTTCCTCCTCCTCCCATTCCAGTGCCTCTCCAAAGGCTCTCCTCGTGTCACCGCTGCTGGAGGAGGCTCTGGATGACCCTTCCCTCCTCGGTGACAGGGGCCTGAGAACGGTTCCTCTCCTCAGCTTCACTCATCTCCCCAGAGGCCGCTGTAAGAGCAGCAGCTGTTTCAACCCACCCTGGTGAGTCACGGGGCCGAGAGGCGCTTCTCTCCAAACAGGTCCTGGAAATCTACTGAAAGCCGAGGAAAGAGGCAGGTTACCCAGAGAGGGACCGGCTTTCCCTCCTGTAAAGGGATCAAGGTGATTTCTAGGGAGCAATCCAACCTTCTCCTGACTCAGCGGGCCCTGAGCAAAGCCCCTCCTCGGCCTCTGTGAGCAGAGCACGCTCTGCTCCCTACAGCCACCCGCTTTCCAGGTCTCCTGGTACAGAAATTGCTCTGTTTGATTTCCAGAGCTCACTTTGGTGCCAGAGGAGAAACTCATCCGGCCTGACCAGCTGTTCCGAGGCCCCGCTCAGCTCAGGGTGCCCAGCTGGGTGCAGCCATCCCCGAGCTCCCACTGACCCGAGGCCGGAACGAGGTGACGGACATCCAATCCCGCTTCCTACCTCGCTCCTTCTCTCCTCAACAACTCAAACACCGTGTTATTTCCCACCCTGGCAGATCACATCCCTAAGAAAGCTCCGGAAAAGAGGTGAAGGTCTGAGGGATGAGAGCGCAGCCCCGCGAGGAGCGAGTCTGTGGGAAGCTCAGCTCCGGCAGGATGGGACAGGAGCTCTCCTCGGCTCATCGGAACCTTCCTGAGCCCTGCTGGAGACGTCACTTGCCGCGGTACCTCCGGCCCCGAGCCGGTGCCCCCAAAAACCAGGCCCTAAAAAGGAAGCAAAGCGGCCGCCTGCGACGGGAAGGCCCAAGAGTGGAGCGAGCGCCGCCTCCCACCCTTCACGGGGCAGAAGGAAATGACAGAACCTTCTGTACTAACCGTGGCAAAACCGCTTCCTCAGAACAAGGAGTGACAAAAAACCAACCAACCCAAAAACAGCCCCCCTCCAAAGCTTTGCAGAGCAAGCTAAAGCCCCGAGCTCCGATGGTGAGCGGCGCTGCCGTCCTCACCCCGCTCCCACCTGGCAGCGGCTCTTCGGGAGCTGAGGGAGGAGGAGCGAGCAGAGAAAAGTCCCACGGTGGAGAAATTCAGCCTGAAAATACGGAAGGAGCGGCCAAGGCTCCCGGGGGTTACGCCGAGGAGTATTCTGTTAGTGCTCGGGAAGGTTTAGAATCCAGGGCTTTATTCCCAGCTCCCAGAGGTGCGTGTGAAGCGGTGGAATCGCCGCTCGTCTCACAGCCCCGTCCCGAGGTTTAAAATCAGCAGTTGTGAAGACGCTGGCAGGGCAGTGACAAAAGCCTGGCCACAGCCCGCAGCAGGGACCAGCTCCGGCTCAGCCTCCATTCCCACCGCGGGATCTCCCATTTTGGGAAGGAGGAGGTGGCTCCTCTTTTTCCAACCTTTTCCCCCAAAAGGGCCACAAGCAAGAAAACCTAATTAGAAACACTAATTAGTTTAGTGTTCCCACCACTGCTGGGGGAGACAAAGGAAGAGAAGTCCCCTGTCTCAGAAAAAGAGCTGGATAAATTCTTCCCCTTCCTTCCCAGCCGCCCTCTGCCCTCAAGCAGCGCTCCTGGGCCACCAGAAGCCAAACAAAAGCAGGCAAAAATCCTTTGGAAAAGGGACAACGGGAGGCGGAATCCAATCGAGAATTTCCTGCAAACGGCCCCGTAATAAATCGTGGACCAGGAGAAGCTCAAACGGGGAGTTACGGAGGGATCCGACGGGACTCTTGGCCCTCGGAATTCTTCCGCCTCCGCGGGACAGCGAGCGCCGGCCGCTGCCACCCAACAATATTTACAGGTTGCTAAGAGTTCCTCGAGGGCTGGAGCTTTTCCATCCTGCAGGAGCACCCTGGATTTCTCGCGGCGCGTGGCACCCGGCCCGACGCCGTTATGTAAGGATTTGGCCCAGAAGGACGAGCCAGGAATAAAGAATAAATAAAAATAAAATAAAATAGTAGCACGGAGCCAGCGCTGGAGAAGAAAGTCAGAGGCCATCTGCCTCCCAACAAGGCCAAGGAAACTCTGAGGGGGGATCAGCTGAAGGTGAGAAGGAAAAAGGAGAGGAAAAAGCCTTCCTGGAAAGTTGCAGCTGGATGGAAATTACCTTTAGAGGGCTCTCAAATTTTGAATCTACTTCTAAAACATCTACAACTCCCTGACAGGAGGGTGGAGCCAAGGGGTGGTCGGGCTCTGCTCCCAAGGAACAAGAGGAACTGGCTTCAAGTTGCCCCAGGGGAGGTTGAGGTTCGAGCTGAGGAACAATTTGTTGCCCTGCAGGGTTGTCCAGGCCTGTCCCAGGCTGCCCAGGGCAGGGCTGGAGTCCCCAGGATCCCTGGAGGGGTTTCCAAGCCCTGGAGCTGTGGTGCTGAGGGACAGGGCAGCGCTTGGACTTGATTTTTAAAGGTCTCTTCCAACCCAAATAACTCTCCTAATTCTCTAAATTTAGTGCCTTCCCCATTCGCCCCCAGCTCACGGCCGTTCTGCGCCCCCCCAGCCGCCGATACCTGGGTAGCTTTGTCGTTCATGCACGAAGTGGGAGCTCCCTCAGCGTCCCTCGGCCACTGGCCCAGCAGGTAGGAGCCCACCACGGTGTCCAGCGAAGAGGTTCGGCGCACCCGGGGCTGCCGGGGCCGGCAGCTCTTCTCCGCGGCAGCCGCGCAGGGAACGCTGGCTGGACAAGGGAGAGGGAGGAAAAAAAAAAAAAGAGAAGAAAATGAGGTTTCCAGCCAAGATTCACCAAGAGCTCTCCCAGTTAACAAGCCCATGCCCACCACGCAGATGACAAGAAGGGAGCTAGCACCAACAGCCTGGAAAAATCCGCTTGTTTTTCAGAAACGAGAATTCCGGTGGTTCCCAAGTTGCTCAGTGAGTTCCTACTCTCACCACAGCAGCAGCTCCTCCCCACCAAGGCCGTGGAGCTGCCCAACCTCAGCAGATGGAAAACAAACCCTGACAAAAACACGGCTTTGGGGAGCGGGCCGGCGAGGGCCGCCCCACCTGCCCTCCTCCTGCTCCGGAGCTGTGCTCACGCTCATCACCGAGAGCTCGCCTCCGGAGCGGCAGAGGGTTCATTGCCATCCTGAAGCGCCTGCTCCAAATCCGGGATGAGATGTTCCAAACGAAGCCGGGGGAGCCGCGGCAGCACCGAGCGAAACGCTCGCCAGGCCCAACGCCGCTCCGGCCTGAGGAGCTCTGGAGAAACAACCCAGCACCGAGCTGCCCACAAGGCCACGTTCCTCACTCAGAGCGAAACTGTCGGAGAAGCAGAGGTAGACCTGACAGCTAATTCCTGCTGTCATGCCTCAGTTTCCCCCAAAGAAGCTGAGAGCCCTGGGGCTGTTGAGCCTGAGAAGAGAAGCCTGAGAGGGGAGCTGATTCCTGGCTAGAAATCTCTGAGGAGTGGGGGTCAAGGGGAAGGGGCCAGGCTCTTTGCTGGGGTGCCCTGGGGTAGGACAAGGAATACCAGGGACAAACTGGAACCCAGGAGGTTCTACCTCAACAGGAGGAGAAACTTCTTTGGTGGGAGGGTGACGGAGCCTGGCCCAGGCTGCCCAGAGAGGTGGTGGAGTCTCCTCTGGAGACTTTCCAGCCCCCCCTGGATCTGTTGCTGTGTGGCCTGCCCTGGGGGATCCTGCTCTGGCAGGGGGGTTGGACTCGATCTCCAGAGGTCCCTTCCAACACCACCACGCTCTTGCTCACTTCCAGTCTCAAGGAGACCAAGTAGACCAAGAACACCTGCAAAGCTCTGGCTGCTCCATCAGGGCTACACGAGCTCTCGCTGCCTCACCAGCTCTGTACACCCGGCAAAGCCCAGACAGGGAGAGCTGCAGCCTGGACCCATCACCAGCTGGGCCCCAGCTTAAATCCAGGAGCTCCAGGGCTGCCCGGTTTCCATCAGACAGCCACACCGCCCACCACAAGTTCCTGGCAGCAGCACCCTCACAAATGAACAACAACAACAAAAAAATAGGTGGTAAAGCCCAAAGCAAAAAAGGTAGCAAGAGGCACATTCAAGGCAGCAGAAAGGGTTGTTTGCATTTCATTTTGATTAGATATGCAAATTACCAGGCCTATTAGAACCAGGCCTGTGGCCTCCTGGCCAAGATACTAAGGCCAAGCCTGGTCAGGCTGAAACCAGCTGGTAAAACTGGGTTAAAACCGTTAAGCACCAGGTGGTGTTTGCCAAATACCCTCCCTATGCAAAGGTGCCGAGACTGTCCCAGGGACAGGGCCCAGGAAACCCCCCTGTTTATCAGCTGAAATACCATTTGAGGCCTGGACTTCCAGTTGGAGGGGAGAAAAGGGTAGGAACAAATCACCACACGGGAGGGAGGGCGAGCGAAGCCTCGGTCCTTGCAGGACAACCACACCTCGAACCGTCCCCGCTGGATTAAAGGCTCATTGTGTCGGCTCCAGCTGGAGATTCAAGGCACAGTCCCTACTCCCAGCAGTTCCCAGTAAGCCAGCTACCAGGAATTCTGATCTAGAAATTCAGTAGGATTTGCACTTTCCTCCTCAGCACCTCGTTGTCCCCACAGGCTAAAATCTGGCACCTTCATTACGTGCGATTCCATCGCTCTCCTCCTCTCGTGTTGTCCTCTCCAACTTGGCTGGTGGGAGAAATGAGGCAGTTTCCTCTTGTTCCTTGGGAGCAGAGCCCGACACTCCCTGGATCCAACTTCCTGAATGTCATGGAGTTGTGGAGAGCCAGAAGGTCTCCCCAAAGCCTCCTTTGCTCCAGGCTGCACAAGCCCAGCTCCCTCAGCCGCTCCTCCCCACACTCCTGCTCCAGCCCCTTCCCCAGCTCCGTTGCCCTTCTCTGGCCACGCTCCAGCCCCTCCAGCTCCTTCTGGGAGAAAGGGCCCAAAACTGACCCCAGGATTCCAGGGGTGGCCTTCCCAGTGCCAGGGGACGATCCCTGCCCTGGCCCTGCTGCCCCCCCAGTGGAGCTGTGGCCTCTGAGGGTGACACGGGTTGAGCAGGATGCCTGACAAACAGCAAAAGCTACGAGAAGCGCAGCTCCTCTTCATGAAGCCCAACTCTGTGACTGAAAAACCTCAGCTTATTTTTGACCTCAGCTTATTTTTGAGCAGCACCAAGCAGGGCCGGGGGCTGGCAGGAGCAGGGTGCCCCTTGCCAGGGTACGAAGGCCGCACACACAGCCCAACGCTCGGGGCACAAGGAGGAGGGCTCGGAGCGGCTCCGGGGCAGGGTGGAGCGTCCTGTTTACAGCTGGGTGCTATTATCATCCTTTCCCACCCAGCCTGCACAGCTGCCACCTGGCCACCCGAGCTGGAGCTGCTCCAAAAGCCACCTCCACAGCTGAGAAGCGTCAGGTTGTGGTGCTTTTGACTTTTCAGGCAGATAACACCGAACCGGCGCCGTATCGCCGGGAGTCACCCGGCGGCTTCCAGGCAGCCACTGGTTAGAGACTGGTGTCAGGCGTGAGCTTCAAAGTGCAAAGGTTTTGGTATTGGAGGTCTAAATTGGCAGTGGCCCTAAGTCCTTCCCAACCACCTCGACCTCGGGCAGCTCAGAGCTTCCCAAAGGTCTGTGTAAGCCAGGCAACCTCCGCAGCTAAACAGAGAAAAGAAAAGGTTTTGGTAAACTTGAAAAAAATGTCCAGGGTGACTTGGTAATGACTACTCACAGCTGAATCAAAAGTCCTTGGCCAGCAATAAGAAAGGTCTCATTGGTACTTTCTTTAGGGTAGTAAAACTCTCTTCCTGCCCTCTGCAGATTTCACCCTGACCCTTGAATATCAGAAAAATATTTAGAAATGTAGAGAGCTGCTGCTCGGACCCTGACACGGGCGGAATGTGCCCCTGCAAAGGTCTATCTCAAGGCAATGTAGCGTAACAAATAACTGTCCCTGCTTAAATCTCACCAGCTTTCCCGTTAACCACGGAAGGACGGGCTGCCCAAGCCTCACCCCACAGGGAACCTTTCCCTGAACTTCAAAATATCAAAGTATTCCTTGATATTTGGGATTCTGTCTTCAGTTGATTGGCTCAAGTTAAGTTCCTAAGAGGAGTTTAGCTGAGAACCAATCACCTAAAGTAACTTCACCAACAACTAAGGCCAAGATCTTCCACCCTGTGGGTAACAGAAATTCTGGTTCATTATTTAATTTCTGTACCAACTTCCCTCATCTCCATCTTCTAATGCTCTTCACAACCCATTTTATTCAGATGCCACTCCCACTCTGGGGGCTGCGGGCACCAAGATAACACCCCGCCTCCTAAATTCAATACAAGTTGAGTTTCTCAGAGCCTGGCACATCCCAGCAGGATCCTGGGACACGGGAACATCCTTTTGACAGAACGTTCCTGCCAAGCCAGGCTGCTGGGCATGCACCAGCGTCCCCACTGCACCCCAGCACCGCTTCCTTCATCTCCAGCATCTCCCTGGGAGATCTGTGTAGGAAGCATTGGGGTTTTGCAGGACAGCTACTGGGACAGAGGCAGAGAGGCAGCGTCTGCCCCTCTCCTCGTTTTAAATGTCACCGGGCAAGGGACCCGTGGAGGATTTGCAGGTGGGAAGAAGCAGCGGTAACTTGGGCCACCAAAATCGTTCCACCTCAAGTCTCTGCAAAGGAGGAGCTCATTATCTTGCGCTATTTTAAAATAACCCTTTTTTTTCGCTTTGAAAGAAGATTTACAACCGAAGGGAAACTCACACCCACACCAGGCTGGGATTTCACAGCTCTGTGCTCACTTATTTCAGCAAAACATTCACACAGAAATGCCCTGCAATCCCCTGCACGTCCGGGGAAGAGGCAGAAGCTGTGGTTAAACCACGCTGCCCCTCAGGACTCTTGCTCAAACCCAAACCACCCAAAAAAGTACCTGCTGTTCCCAAAGCACGGCCCTCGACGGAACCCAAGAACCTTTCTCCGCTTCAGAGCTCGATCCACACAGAGAAGAGCAACTCACCGGGGACAGAAAAAAAAAGAAAATGAGGGCAAAGAGGGTCCTGGAGCTGGATTCCCATTTGATACAACCCAGCGAGGACTCGCCTCCCAGGCTTCGCTGAACCGGCCCCGAGGGCTCCACAACCGGCCCAGGGAGCACAAGGGAAGAAATTCCAGGCTTTGTAATCCCCGCCCCGGTTACAAGCTGCCTTCGGAGCGCAGCTGGAGAGAGCTGCCCAAAGGACATCTGATGGATATTCCTAGGGGATGCCACCAGGACAAGCTGTCTTTATTTCCCTTTTTTTTTTTTGGACACAGACATTGTTAAGCAGCAGCTCTCCCTCCGCCGGGGCTGGAGGCCCGAAGCTGGACACCCAACCCCACGGATGGAGGAAAAGAGCCGAACTCTTCGCCTTTAACTCGATGCTTTCAAAGTTTGTTTTTTGAAGGATAAAACCATCTGAAAAATTTCAACGTCCCTCCAAGTCTTTTGCTCGGAAGTGCACAACTCCTCAAGCCGGCCTGATGCAAGGCACCCGTTGGGTGGGATCTTTGAGCAAAGGCCACCTCCTCCTACCTGCCGACACTTCTGGGGGTGCTTCTGGGTCGGCTTTACACTCTGAAATTTAAGAAAGAATGAGGAAAAAAAACCTCAGCCAGGCAAACAGCTACTCATGAGCAGGCAGAGTGGGTTAGAAACAAGCAAAAACTTGTCCAAATGTTAGATCTTCAGGACTTGTTCTCCAGAATAAAGGTGAACACAGATGACTAAGGAGGGACCAGGAACATGGTCACCGGCAAGTGAAACCTGAACAATGAAGCCAGAGCTGTGGGTTTGGGTTGGTTTTCCCCCCCCTCCTTTTTTAATACTACGTAAATCAACTCCAGATAAGCATCAAGGCACCCAGATGACTGCAAGAGGCAGGGCTCTCACTCTCAAGATGAGAAACTTGTGATTCTCAAGCCCTCAGAAGTCTTCCAGGAGAGATGAAGTAAAACGCAACCAGAGTAAGACATCCTTGATATTTCTCCAGTTATGAACAAGGGAAAAAAAAGTTTCCTGTCCTTTATAGACATCTAGCTGCAGAAATCACATCAACACTTCCTGAGGAGCCTCCTCCCATACCCAGCTCTCTGGGCAGCTGCAGTCCCAGCATCTGCCCAGAGGGCCCAACCTGCGGCTACTGAAACAACTACTCAGCAAGAAAAAAAAAATAGAATAAAAATCGCAATATCTGACAGACCTTCTGATTACCCTCTAAGTGGGAAGGACAGCAAAGCCAAGACCAGCTGGGTGTTAGGGGCCAAGCCCAACCAGCCCAAGCACAAGAACCTTCCACCTCCAACAGCCGTGCACAGCAGTCTCCAGCTCACACACGCCAGGAACTCTCCAAACTCTGCAATTCCTGGTCCTGAACCCTTCCAGGGTGGCCCGAATAACCAGAAACTGAGGCACAGGGGAGTGAAGCAGTTTGCCCAGAGCCAGGCAGCCAGTTCCAGGCAAGCACAGAAACAATTATCTCATTTTTGTTATTTCTCTCCCGTTATTTTCCAAGAATGGAGGAGCCACACGATCTGCTTTGAATTTTCCCTCATTTCCCACCCAGCCTTGTCGGGTGCTGTGAGTGGCAGCACCACAAACTTCATTTTTAATGCAAAGGAAAGGTCTGTTGAATAGAAATTCCAAGAGGGAATATTTGTATAAGGCTCAACACCGTTGATCTTCCTTGGAGATCTTGCTGCTCCGACTCCCACTAGCTCAGGATTGTCACCTTCGGCTGCGGGAGCCACGAGGGAAGCGTCGAGTTCAGCTCTGCCACTTACACGACATTTCAACATCCCAGCTTTGCCTTTGGTGCTCCACGTTCTTTCTCTGACAAGGTTAGGCCAGGGATGTGCTGGGTTTTTTCCACCCCCTCTAAAACCTCCACCACACCTGAGGAGGAGCTGCTGCTCCGCACAAAGCGGCGTCCAGGATCCTTCGGTTCTCTCCTCACCCAACGCACGGCGGAAGCTTTGCTGTGGGGTCCACGCAACTGTGTTAGAGAAAGCTTCACAAATTAAAATCCATCCAGGATAAACGACCTGAGAGCTTCCCAGTTGCTCCAGAGCATTCTGCTACGGAAGGGACGAGGAGCCTGCACGGCCTCAGCCCTTCCCCCTGCAAATCTTGTTTGGCAATGTCATCTCCAGCGTTTGAAAGCAGGGAAAAACTTGTTTCACCCACAGAATGTCAACAAGTCAAGATTAGTTACAGCCGTGTCCTTTGTTTCCCCTTTCCCACACCCGTATCCAGAGGCTAACAAACTGGGAGCAGCAAGTTCAGCCCTTCAGCAGCTCAGATGTGGATCAGGGGAAACCAGGAATGGGCTCCAACGACTGTGCCACAAACTCCTTCTACATCAAACAAAAGCCACCTGCCCCAAACCCCAGGCACCGGCTGCAGGCGGCTGGGTCCTGCGCAAAGTCCGACTGGATTCCCGAGGGCGCAGGCAGGATTTCCTCTGAGCGTGGGGAGACGCTGGAATGGGTTGCCCAGAGAAGTTGTGGAGCCTCACTCATCCCTGGAAGTGTTGAAGCCCAGGCTGGAGGAGGCTCTGAGCAACCTGCTCTGGTGGGAGGTGTCCCTGTCCCTGGCAGGGGGTTGGAACTGGATCATTCTAAGATCCCTTCCAAGCTCAGCCACTCTAGGATTCTTCCCAGCTAGAGCAACAGCAGGACATCCCATCCCATCCCTCAACCAGTCCCATCATGATTATTTTTTCCACATCACAGCTCCCTACCTGAGCTTAACCCTTCCACTCTACCAACCTGCTCGCCCTCCAGCAAAGGCTGAGTTCCCCGACAGTGCCAGATGCCAAGGTTAGGAAGCACAAAGCCCAGGGAAGCAGGAGCCACACAGCACAGCAGGAGGCTGCCCTGCCCCACCCCAGCTCAAAAGCTTTGGTTTCTCTCTCAAAGGGTTAACACCAAGCAAACCGCTACTTCTGCTGAGATGCCTCTTCTCCAGCGGGGCCTTTTTCACTTTCAGGTTGGGTACAGGATATGAACATTACGAACCTGTGCTCATTATGAGCCTCGCTCATTTGCTTAATGAAAAGCCGCAGGTGTTAAACAGCGCAAAAGGAAACTCAAGAGCAACCACCACAAGCACCCAGACCTCTATTTGAGCCACAAGCCCCTTTCTACCCACCCTTCGGGACACAAAAACCATCAGATTCCAAGTGGCGAAGCAAACACAGCAAGACCTGAAGCCCTTGGGACATTCAGCTTAGAGGGAGGAGGAGACTCCCCCCCGCCAAAGTACCATCAGCAGCAAAGGGGTCGTCCTGCTGGGAAGCAGCTCCATGGAGAAAGACCTTGGAGTCCTAGTGGACAGTAAGTTCTCCAGGGGACAGCAACGGGCCCTGGTGGCCAAGAGGTCAATGGGCTCCTCGGGGGCATTAAGAAAACTGTGACCAGCAGGTCAAGGGAGGTTCTCCTGCCCCTCTGCTCTGCCCTGGGGAGACCACCCCTGGAATACTGGATCCAGTTTGGGGCTCTCCAATTCAGGAGCAACCGGGATCTACTGGAGAGAGTCCAAGGGAGGCTGTGAGGATGCTGAAGGGACTGGAACATCTCTCCTGGGAGGAAAGGCTGAGAGAACTGGGGCTGTTGAGTCTGGAGAAGAGAAGCCTGAGAGGGGAGCTGATCCATGTCTAGAAATCTCTGAGGGGTGCGGGTCAAGTGGAAGGGGCCAGGCTCTTGTCTGGGGTGCCCTGGGATAGGACAAGGAATAACGGGGACAAGCTGGAACCCAGGAGGTTCCACCTCAACAGGAGGAGAAACTTCTTTGGTGGGAGGGTGACGGAGCCTGTCCCAGGCTGCCCAGAGAGGTGGTGGAGTCTCCTTCTCTGGAGACTTTCCAACCCCCCTGGATCTGTTGCTGTGTGTCCTGCCCTGGGGGATCCTGCTCTGGCAGGGGGGTTGGACTCGATCTCCAGAGGTCCCTTCCAACTCCTACCACTCTAGGATTCTACAAAGAGACTGAACAGTTGTTGCTCCACCAGCACCAGGCAGGAACCCCACAGCACTTGCAAGGGGTAAATACATTTTTTATTCCCAAAGAAAACATTTTTGTTCTGCTAAACACACAGCGAGCATCGCCTCCCACCAGAGCCCCGCTCCCTAAAATACACCAGGCCCGGCTTTAATTCAGCTACCAAAGATATTTGGCAGTCTGCTCCCTTGGTCTCTCTAGCAGGATCCACACAGCAAAAACAACCGGGCATCTCAAAAACGGGCAAGTTCAGCAGGCAAGCAACAAAATCCCATCGAGATGAGTCAGCTCAGCCAGCAGTAACTTCCTGAAAAGCAAAAAGGCACCACATAATTCTGGGGTGGTTAAGTAAGAGGAGGGATTCGCTCTGAATTCTGGTGACGAGAGACTGTCCCATAAGGAGGGCACTGAAGAACTCTGCTCACAACTCAACTTCACTTTTCCACTCTATTCCATCTTCTTCCCACCCTGGGCAATTCAAATGACCGAAACCGCTCACCGCTCATCTTCACCCAGGGGGCTGCAAATTAAAATTTGAACTGCAATTTAAATTATCTGCTTTTTCTGGTGTTACAGTGGAGAAAAAGAGGCTGAGAAAATCAAGTTTCAGACCTGCCGTGTTGTCTGAGGACTTGAGGTTACATCCAGCCACTGGAGGGTGAAGATTTCAGGAAACTGAAGCTTGGATGCAAACATGGAAAGTTTCCGACCAGCACGTGCTTTGGAGGAAACACTCGAGGCCACCAAACAGCACAAGCATGGCCTTTAACCTCTGGAAACTTCCAAGTTTTCTGCCAACCCTGAGAAGGTGTAACCAGCACCTGCAGAGCTCCCACCCCCCAGCAGCTGCCTCAAAGGGAAGCACCAGCAATGGGCTTGGCCTGCAGCTGAAGAGGATCAAACACTGACACATCACCTGCTACACCCCCTAAAAGCCACATCACTGAAGAGAGAAGGAATTTAAAAAAAATTAAAAAAAAAAATCAACCCCAATGACACACACCACTCAGCCAGAGAAACCCTGATATCCTGGATTTCTAAACAGCAAGTCAAGTCCTTCTGAAATTTTCTTAGAGCTCCTTCCTGGCTCCCCCCAGCTCCAGCTCTTCCTTTTCACAGAAGCCCTTTGAGAGACTCAGCAGCTGCTCCTCATCTCAATGGGATCCTCTATTATCCGAGCAGCTGCAGGATCAGACCCTGGATCACCCCGCACCTCTTCTTCCAAGACCCCAGGACCACAGCGATCCCTGGGAGCCGCGCAGCTCCAAAAGCAGGAAAGGAAAATAAAAATAACGCAGCAATGGATTTCCATGTGGTGCTCCCAAAAGGTAGGAGGAAAAGCGTTAAGATGATGAATCACGAGGATCCCAGTTTTGGGTTCAATCCTGCCAGTTTACTGCTCCAGCTCCCACACAGGCAGCGAGCAAATGGAAGCTGACGAAGAGCGATGAGGCAGAGCAATGGAAATTTCAACACTTCCAAAAGTGTAGATGAAATTACTATGATCAAGAGGAAAAACTCAAGCTCTGAGAGCCTGAACCGTGAGGCACAGAGCCAGGAAGAAATGAAGAGCAGCAATTCTGGTTCATCTCAGCGGAGCTCCGGCCGTTTTGCCCTCAGAAAGCCCACCCGGCATTCCCCCCCACCGGCTCCAGAGCAGCACCGAGCTCTCCGGCCACCAAGAGATCTCACAGGCCTCTCCTCCCTTTGAGATTTGCTTTATTTTCTTTCTACCATCTCAAGCTACTGAGGAACTGCCCCATTAACAGCAGCCTCACCTCGATTCCAGCACACTGCTGAGAGGGAAGCAGAGCTTTAGCACTCCAGAAGAATTTATTTCCTCAACTCGTTTCAAGTGTAAATTGAGCAAAGAGCTTTTTAAGAGTTTCTCTGATCAATAGCAACCCTGCCAGGGGCAGGATTGACTGGAAGTCTCAAAGTAGTGAAAGGCAGGACACTTCGGGCAGGGCCACAAATAGTGCTGGCAGGATGAGCTGCAGCACCAGCCTCTGCAAAGCAGATAAAGTAGCTGCTGCATTCAAGAGCCCAGCCCTTGGAACAGATGCCACCAAGATCAGCTGGCCCAGAAGTTTGTTTAATCTTATATTTAACCCCAAAGGCACCTCATTGCTGGTTTAATACTTCTGGAGATAACAAAGAGCCAAGCAAGGACCCAACATCCAAAAGCAGCCTCAGGAACAGCCAAAAGTAATACACGTACGGAAAGACGAGCCAAAGATTATTATTAGGTCACCAAAAAGTTCTATTGAAATAAGCATTCCTCAAGCAGTCAGGGAAATCTCACTAATGTAATTAGGGGCAAGTTACCATTAGCGGAAATCAAATTATTCATTTCTTATCAAGCCAGATCAGCTGCATGAAACAGAGCTCAGCTTTTTTTTTGGGGGGGGCAACTACCCGAAAATAGACAACTCCTTGTCAGGGGAGGCCTCAAACTACAACACGTCCCATCTGGAAGGAGGAGAATCCCGAGGGGAGCCCCGCTGACCCCCCCCGGGGTGGGGGGGAGGGAGATCAAAGCTCAGAGAAGCCCACGGGCAGCATTTGAACGTGGCTCGGCTGTTCCGGGGCCACGTCCCGCGGTGTGAAGTTTCCCTTCGCTCATTGTCTCTGGTGTCGTGGCCCGTGGCCCACCCCCCCCCGCCCCCGTTTTGTTTTCCCCTCTCCCTTGCCCTCGGTTCTCTCGTTGCTGTTTCCCCTCCACCCACACAGCGTTCATCAGGAGAAGCCTCCCGAGCACACGGTGGTTTATCGCTAATCCCGGCACTGCCTCCGCGGCCTCGGGCGGGACGGGGGAGGTGCGGGCGCGCCGAGCAGCGGCACCGAGCCCCATCCCAGATGCCGGGGCCAAGAGGCGCACCCCGGCGGGG
>VWZK01019824.1:105810-131973 GCA_013396935.1 Baryphthengus martii | reverse complement strand
GAGACTTTCCAGCCCCCCCTGGATCTGTTGCTGTGTGGTTCTTATGGTGCTCTGCCTGCTCATTTCCATCCCTTCTTTTCCAGCACCACCAGTAAGGATCCTCAGCGTGGTTTCATCACTCTCAGCAAAAGCTTCAGAATTATCCAGTGCATCTGATGGCTCTGGACTGACCTCTTCCACGTGGGCCAGAAAAATCACCTTTTAACCCTCCAGCACTGCTCAGCTCCTCAGGATTTACCAGGCACGAAGGAGAGGATTTAGGCGTGACTGGCCTGGCCCTCCCCTCCCCACCAGATCCCTCTGAGCACCCCCTACTACACCCCCCAGACCAGTTTTACATCAGTGTCACTGGAGGAAGTGACAGGAGAAGAGGAAAGTTGTAGGGGCTGCCCGGTTGCCCCTGCAGCCCTGTCCTGCATTCTGGTCCAGCGCTCAAATCCGAAACGAGATTTTATTTCTGGCTGTTTGCTGTGGGTAGGAGGGAGACAGAGCTTAGATTTAAAGTCCTGATCAGCTGAGCATGAACGTGGAAGATCAAAGGGTCATTCAGCACACAAGCTAAGCTTTCCCTCATTGTCCTTGGAACAAAATTCCTCTCACTCTAAACCCTGGAGTAAAATGCCTGCCTGTCTGCCTCCCACTCTTATCCCCAAGAGAGAGATGGCTGCTTTTCACTGCTGGGCAGTTTCTGCACTCAAATGTTTGGAGATGAAAAGCTCTAAAGAGCAGCAAGATAAATAAAACTGCAGTTTATTAAGAGACTAACAGATTATTCGCCAGACCAGCCAAGCTATTTCACAGTCTGGTCACGCTCGCAGTGCAAACACTGGGAGTTCTGGGAACGGAGCACAAGCCCCGCTAAGAGGAAGGAGACATTATGAAATGGATCGTTTTCCCTCGGTGGTGGCAAAGGCAGGAAGCCTCTCCTCGTCCCCTGAATCACCAATAGACCAGAAAGGAAGAGGGCACTTCAAAGGAATCGCTGGTGTCCAGCGCTGCCAACATGGGAGGAGAGGGTGGATGAGAGCACCAGGAGAGCCGGGACCGGCAGCTCCATTCACAACCGGCACGGGACTGAACCCAGCAGCTCCAGTGACGGTTGGCCTTGATGATCTTGGAGGTCTTCCCCAAGCTGAGTCATTCTATGAGAATAAAGGGTGTCTCCCACCTGCTGCTGCTCTTCGGGTTCCTTCTGCCCACTACAAGATCATCCCACCGCTGTGACCCGGCGGCTTCTCCCGCTGGAAAACAGACCCAGCAGGGGTGAAAGTTTATCATCTTCTTTAGGATCCTTTCACTGGACACTTGCAGAAGTTTGGGGACATGATTTCCAAGCTTTGGTACCACCCCTAACACTGTGGCCCTCAGGGCAATCCCCAGCTTTGTGCCACAGGAGCTGGCATTTGAGTGTCCCAGGCGACACCCAGGACACAAGACACCTAGGGGACACCAGGACTTGTGGTCTATGCTGGTAGATCCCACTTATCTCACCCTAAGAGATGATCTCCTTCCTCCTCCCATGTCCAACCACATGGACTCAGGAGTCAGCCGGCATCAGAGGCTTAGGAAGATTTCCCGGGATAACATGGGTTGCACTAGATGGAAAACATTCACTGTTAAGGAACAACAGACTGCTCAGGAGAACCTGTGTCAGAGGAAGCTTTGTGGGTTTAGGACAGGCAAACACATGGCTTCTCAGTTTGCACAGAATCCCAGCCTGGGGGGGGTTGGAAGGACCCTCTGGAAATCATCTGGTGCCACCCCCCTGCTCCAGCAGGGTCACCCAGAGCAGGGGGCCCAGCAGCGCAGGGTCCAGGCGCCTTTGGAATCTCTCCAGACAAGGAGACTCCACAGCCCCTCTGGGCAGCCTGGGCCAGGCTCCAACCCCCTCCCAACAAACAAGTTTCTCCTCCCGCTCCCAGGGAACCTCCTGGGTTCCAGTTGGTGCCCGGTGCCCCTTGTCCTGGCGCTGGGCACCCCTGAGCAGAGTCTGGCCCCGGCCTCTCGCCCCCCGGGGGCCCTTGAGCTCTTGCTCAGCCTTGCTCAGCTCCCCTCTGGGGCTGCTCTTCTGCAGCTGAACAGCCCCAGGGCTCTCAGCCTTTCCCGGCCACACAGACGGCTCCAGAAGAGTGGCAGAAGCTCCAGCTCACCCCCCAGCTGCAGCCTGGCAAAGCTCAGCAGCTCCGTCCCACAGTGCTGCCTTCCCACCACCTGAAACCCACTGACATTCCAAAGTGCTACAAACACAATCTAGAAAAAAAAAAAAATTACGTAAAGGGCTGTATTTGGCACAAGACTGTTATTGTTATGCCCCTCTAGATACAAGGCTATTCCAAGACAAGCTTCCAGAGAAGTGCTGCTGAATTTTTCCAGAACATGGAACTTCAGAATTTGGAAGCACAGGTAAATAAGACCATGTGGTAACAACTGGCACAATGTAATTAGGAAAAAATGCAGACGCTGAAGAAAATCACCTACTTGGCTCCCCTCGGAGCTCAGCAAGCCAGAAGTTCATATGGGAAGAAAGTTGTTGGGTTGTTTTTTTTGCTGTGAATAATTACAAAACCAGGAGTTTCGAAGGAAATCAGCAGTTCCAGCTGGCACATCAGCCTTAGTCCAGGAACAATGATCTTGCAGCCACTCACTCCTAACTGGACACAACCCCCCCGCCCAGTAACGTTGCTCATCCCAATCCTTACTCATCTGACCAATTCCTTCAAGCAAGACAATGTTGTTTTGGTTTTTTTTCTCCTGAGAGGTATAAAGGACAGGGATCATATCACAGAATACAAACTGGTGTAAAAACTACTGCTGCCATCTTATGAGATGTTTCCTCCAGATACATCCTCCCTCCAGGCTCAGTTGTCAATTTGCCCCCAGGTTTTTTTGTTGTTGTTGTTTTTGGTTTTTTTTTTGTGGTTCCTTCAGCATTAAGGCCCAGAGCTGATCAGTCTCCTGGGAAACTAAAGCAGCCTAAACAGAGAAGAAGCCAAACTGATGCCTATTTGTTGTCAGACTACGACAGACCATCCCAGGAATGGTTGTAGTCTGCGATTCTCAAAGTTATTTTGCCCAGCTCTGCTTCTTTCTTTTGCCTTGTCTTTCTACAAGTCTCTTACTCCTTGTCTTAAGGCTGCTTATTTTCTTGACCTTTGGCTGAGGCTCCACCCTTTAGTTTGGGGTGATGTGTGGTGCCTTTGCCACCCACCTCCTATTTTCCCTTTGGATCTTTACAGCAGCCACATCCTAACTCATCCCTCTACCTCCACTACTGCTGCCAACTCCCTGAGGCACCCAATAAGGTGATTAGGGACCGCTCTTTAATTAGCAGGGCCAGCAAAGACAAACTCTGCCCCTGCTGCACTCACATCCAACCTGTTCTTAGTTCTTACTACGCCCAAGATGTTCACATTGATTGGAAACTCAACTACCAAGCCTGGGCCACCTGCCCCCAGTCACTTTTATGAAAAGAGAACAGAAAACAAACACCAAACCTGCCCACAGGACAGGCTCAGAAAGGCCAAACAGGATAAAGTTTCGCCTTCGCTTCCCGCCCCGGTGTCACCTTTTGGTGACAAATGGTTCTTACACCTGTGGAAGTTTGTGTCATTGGGCTGAGCAGCATGAGCTGAGTTTTCCTTTAAGGAAGAGCAGGGCCTTGATTGATTAATTAGGAAGAGAGGCATTAAGAGCAGTGCCAGGCAGTTGGAGAGCGCTGCCTAGACTGGAAGGAATGTATTAAAGGAGCAGATCCCAAATCCGAAAAGCAGACGAGAGAACCCAAAAAAAATAACCCATTTTGGCAAGAAAAGGACGAGGATGGCATAAAAATATCTGCCCTATCCATAGGCTTTAGTCCTGCCAGGGCAAAATGTACTTTTAGTGCAACTGTTTAATAATTAGATTATCCTATGAGACCCAGGGGAGGGAGGGAACCAGGAAGTGGAGCTATATTCAGCTGTAACTAAGTGAAAAACTTCTGCTTTCAGCAAAAGTCAGATCGGACCTTTTTTTCCATTACAATTAAAAAAAAAAAAGAGAGAGATGTAGGCCAAACTGCATTGACCTTGCTCCTGATGCCAGGAAACACAGGCTCCACTCAGCTGTCTGCCAGAGCCCATGGATTCCAGTCAAGTTTACTCAACCCCCCCTGATCCATCCCCAGCTACTCGTGTTCTGCGAGACCTTCAGCTCACAGCACACTGCCCCGTCCTCCCTCCGCGCAGGGCTGTCTGTGACTAGTTATTCTACAAGGCAGGATCCACTCAAATCTAAACCAGCTTCAGGCTTTAAAACAAAACAAAAAAAAATATAAAAAAATACACTCTCCTCCATCTCAGCTGTTTGCAAACACATCCTCTCAAAACTGGAGTCTTTCTGATGGGCAACAGCTGATGATGAAGATGTTGTGTTTTTGGTTTTTTTTAACATGGAAGTAAAAACTAATTAGCAACTAAATCCCCCAGGCTAGACCAGCTTCAGCAGCACGACTGTCTAAATTCAACACACTGGCTGCTGCTGGTTTGGTTTTGAAGTGCAGCAAAACCCACTGGAGCTGCAAACAGAAAGCTTAAAAAATAGAGGGCCAAGCTCGTTGCCAGCCCAGGATCCAGAGCAGATTTTCTACCCCATTAAATCCAGCGCCTCCCACCCTCTCCCCCTGGCACACACCGATCTGCATCCAATCTGTTCACGCAGCGCAGGCCAGACTTTGTCAAGGCCCAAGTTCAAGCTTCTCAAGCTTGTGACAGTCCAAATAATTTAGGCTCCAAGCTCTGCTCCGAGAGATCGGGTTGCTCAGGCCCCGGCCAAAAATACAGGCGGCAAAGAGCAGCGAGGCCCCAGTTAGACCCCAGTTACTCCAGAGCAGAAGTGCCCTTGGGAGGCACTGACCCCCTCCCCAAGGGTCTTTAAGACACGTCAGGTTGGATCAGGAATTCCTCACACTTGGGTCAAGAGGTTCTCTGATGCTGCTCCATCACCCAGACCTATCACCCCTAAAAGTCAAACATTTAAAAATCTAAGAGGAAAATCACCTCTACTCACCTTCTAACGACGGGAAAGTAAGAGCAGCAGCCATCCTGGATTTTTCCTGGATCTTTGTAAGAGTGCTCTGGGTATTTGCAGCGTGTTACCATTATCCCAGTCTTTCCAGAACTCCAGCCCCAAGAGCAGGGCTGAGATGACACCTAAAAGCAAGTGAGATTTATTCAAGTTCAACACTTCAGATATTTTTATGGTGTATTTTCATGACCTAAGGTTTCTCTTGCTGTAAAACAGACTTGAGTAGGTAAAGCAGCCCTGCAGGGGCAGCTTTAATGGTCATAAAGCTCTTGGCAACTCTGAAAATCCTCAAATACTTTACAAACATTTATTCTGCTTCCTACCAACTCCCCCAGAAGCAAATCCCCCTAACCAAGAGATGGCCGAGTTCAGGTCCCACAGGCAGCTCACTCGATGCCCCAGCTCCAGAACAAGTGGGAATCAAGGCAGAAGATTTGAGTTTGAAAGCTGATTTCAACCTAGTGATGCTTATACTTGTTCATGGAGATTGGGTTTGGTGAAAATTCCCTTCTTGTTGTCTGTATTTTCTAAGATTCAGCATGAGATTTATTTATTTATTTTTCAATACACCAGTGAAGGCACCTAAGCCTGAGTTCCAAAGGTTGGTTTTTTTTTTTAGGGAGGCTAAAGGTCTAGAGGGATTTCAGCAGATTCCGGGAGATCTTCAGGGCCAACTCTGCTGAAGTCAGTGGCAATTTGGCAGCTACAACCCTTCAAAAACTAAGGATTAAAAAAGCAAAGCCCACTTTTGTCTGATTTAACATGGAATTTCAAACCATCAAGCACTCACTAAACTTTCTCCTGGTGTAACATCAGGAAACTCCTCATTCCCTGCCTGGAAAATCCTGACAGAGTTTAAAAGGCTGCAAGTCTGACTCAAGAGCCTTCCAGAAAGGAGCTTCACCCTGCTGGAGACCCTTGTAAACCGCACCTTCCAGGAACCTCTCCAGCTCTTCCCAAGCCCATTCCCAGCTCCGGGCACTGACATCTAGTGGCCACGCCAAGGTGGAGGCACCTGCCGGCACCACAGCCTCTCGGGTTTCCAGTCCTTTTGTGGTTTTCCCCAGAATAACCCCCCCCAGTTTCAGCTCTGACAAGTGTCAGGGCTGGAGGTTCTTCAGTAGCAACTTCTGGCTCACATCCTGCACACGCAGAGTGGGGAAAAAACCAGATTTTTATTGCTGCTCTAAGCCATAATTTGGGCTGGGCTGGCTGTAAATTAAGCCCTCACAGTCCGTTCTGCTGGTAGACACAGCCAGAAAAGTTCTTGCAAGCTCTGCTGGGGTCCCAATGTCACCTGACGGCTCCTCTTCCGAGAGCACGAGGCAGCTCAGCTGATGGAAACCCATCTTCCCTCCTTCCCACCCCCTTTCTCTACACCCAGTGGGGTCTCCAGAGTTTTATCAGCTCAGAGAGGACTCCCAGTTTGCATGATCCTTTGAATGGTCAGGAGATAAGGCAGCCCGAAGAACTGGATTCTTGGCTCCTGCTCAAGTCCTGCCACCGCTCAGGAAGTTGTTCCCCACCACCCACTTTGGCCAGCTTGTTTTTTCCAGTACCACCCTGGTGGTGGTGGCAAGTCCTGCTCATGTGCATTAACAGAGCTCATTTCAGACAGCCTCAGTAGTATCTAGAAGAACTAATTAATATTTCACTTGCTTATCTGCTAATGAAGCGCTACAGCTCTCACGTAACGCGAAAGAGGAATCCTTCAGCTGGAAATCTTTTTTATTGCCCCACATTTCCAAGAGAGCCCTTCACCCTCGCGAGGCCTGAGCTTTGTCTCGTAGAAAATACACGAGACGCAAACAGCTACAGAGCACTCACACTAACTCCTCCCTTTTCTTTTTGTTCCCACTCCTCTTGCCCCCCGAGGAGATGCTTTAGTTCATCCCAAGTTTATCTTGAAGGAAATATTTCAAATCAGTCTAATAACTTGAGAGCAGAAATGTTCAGTCGGCCTAGCACGAGATTTTGGCTCGACTGCGACTTGAAATTCTATTAAATTCCAGGGAGTCTTTTCCTTTCTTATAAAGGAGGAAGAATTCATGGATTTGCGCAGCAGTTTTCTCCTGCAGCTTTGCAGATTGGTTCACTAAAATAACCAGACTCACTAATGAGTTGTTCACACTCTCACAGTATTCCCAGGCTTAACGTGTCCAATTTTCAGATCAAACATACACTTATTTGCAGCTGATGACACTCCCACTTCACATACCACACGTACTGCTTCCCGTTCCTCTCTGCTCGGGCAAAAGCAGAGGTATTTCATCCTCCCTTCTTCTGATGGTTTGCCTTTCAACATTTCACAGGAGATAGGACCCACCTAGGAATGAGAAAAGCGGTATTACTTGCATGACTAAGGATGACAGGCACTCATGACGATTACAGGATTAGGCCCCGAGAATTTCCTAATCCCTAAAGATAACCATAGCAGGAAAGAAATCATGTGTTGGACTAAACAACCTCGTTTTTCCCCAGGTCTTTACATAAAGCAACCTACGACTGCTCACACACAGTGTTACCGTTATTAATATATTATGTTTAAGCAGTTATTGGAGGGAGACACCTCCCGCAGAGCCCGCGGCCTGTGCAGGCGACCACACAGGGGGGAAACTTGTGGCCTCTCAGCTCCAGAGGCCTGAGGAGCCGCCTCCGGGCATCCGCCCGGTGCCTCCTGAACCGAGGGCAGAAACACGGCCAGTCCGTGAGAGAACCACACAGAATTTCACTAAACACCCTCCCTCCCGCCTCGCAGATGATATTTGGAGAGCGGAAAGATGACTTAACGACAACAGGAATGAGAACCCGACGCGGAGCAGCCCTGCGAGGCCCGCCCAGGCCCGTCAGGCCCCGGCCCGGCCCGAAGCCAGGGCCCGGGCAAGGCCTCTCCTCCCGGCAGCNGCCCAGGATGCCGCGCAGGAAGGTGAGCGCGGCCGGGGAACCGGGGAGGCGCCCGGCGGGGGAACCGGCGAGGTCGGACCGCAGCCTTTTCCCCCTTCCCTATCCTCTCCGCTACCTCTCACGGGCACAAAACCGGGGGGAAAATAGCGGCCTTCAGCCACCAGGGCCCACCCCGCTCACTCTGAGTGGCTCCCGCACGGCCACGCTGGCCGCTGATTGGCCGTGTTGCACGTCACTCATCGCCCCCAACGGTTACCGTTTCCCCTCCCCCGCGCCTGCAGCGCCGTCCGCCTCTCGGTTTTTTCGATTGGACAGGCCGTTGGAGAGCCGGCCACTTATTGGTCAGACTGCCTTGCCGGGCTGGGCGCTGATTGGCTTCCGCAGCTGTCCATCTACGCCCCAACGGTCACCTCCCCGCGCGAGCCTTGTTTCTCCCTCTTCTCCCTTCCCCCAACCCGCTCCGGGCCCCCCCCCTCTCGCGTCGGTTGATGTTTCTGTGGGAGCGAGGCCTGCATCGATAGGCTGGCCAGTCCCGTCAGTCACTCCCGCTGGCCACCCCCATTTGCTCTGCTAGCTGCCATTGGCGGGTTCTCCTTTTCGGCGCCTCCCACTCGCCTTGCGATTGGCCGCCACCGGCGAGTCTCCTCTGGGTGCAAAACAAAAGCGGCGCGGGGGCCGTGCTCGCGGAGCTCTTCTGCAGCCGCTCCCGCCCTTTTCCCCTCAGGCGGGTCCCGGCCCCGCCGCCTTCTCCTCGGGCCTCGGGGCTGCCTCTGCCCGCCGCCCTCACCGACACCTATCGACTCTCCCACACACACACACATCCCCCCTTCCAGCTGCCGAGGCGAGGGAGGGATCCTCAGAAGCCCGGTGGCCGCCCGCCAACTCCTGAGGCCTGCTTCCCTCAGAGCCGGTGGGGCGGGATGAGGTGAATACGACTCCGGGGCCCAGCCCCTTCGCCGAGGGCTCGGCGTTCTCTCTGCTTTCATCCCACCCGAGAACCCTGACGTTGCCCTGAGTGATGAAGAGTCAGTTTGGCCGTTGCCGGAGCCCATCTGCTCGGCCCCCACCTGCTCCCCTGGCGCTGCCTCGGCTCTTTCGAAGGGGCAGATGGTGCGGGAGCGCTGTGGGCTTGGCAGGGGGAGCCCAGAACGGTCAGTCGGCGCAGAGCGTGGCCTGTCCAGCCTTGAGACTTCATTTGTCTTTTGCTTTAAGTAAAATGAGGTACTAATCTCGTCTTTCTTAGCAAATCAGTTTGCAGAAACTTTATTGTTGGAGACGCTGTCTGATGCTGTGTATTTATTAAATATTTTCTTCAGGGTGATACACTTGACATTTATTAGTTAGCGTGTGTCATTCTGTCAGCTTGAATTTCTCTTATCTAGCATCAAATGTTTTCTCTCTTTTTGTAGTAAAAATACAATATCTAAGTGTTAATGTCTGGCTCTGTGGTTTGCAGAGGAATGCGGGCAGTAGCTCAGATGGAACAGAAGACTCTGATTTCTCTACTGATCCTGAGCACACAGACAGCTCCGAAAGCGATGGCACATCCCGGCGATCCGCCCGCGTGACCCGTTCCTCAGCCAGGCTCAGTCAGAGCTCCCAAGGTAAACGCTTTATTTTCTTAAACACGGAAAAGAAAAACAGCCAGAAGCTCAATGTACTCCATGTTCCTGACTTTTCTGCCCTGATGAGACCACACCTGGAATACTGGATCCAGTCTGGGGCTCCCCAATATAAGAGAGACAGGGATCTACTGGAGAGAGTTCAATGGAAGCTATGAGGATGCTGAAGGGACTGGAACATCTCTCCTGGGAGGAAAGGCTGAGAGAACTGGGGCTGTTGAGTCTGGGGAAGAGAAGCCTGAGAGGGGAGCTGATTCCTGTCTAGAAATCTCTGAGGGGTGGGGGTCAAGTGGAAGGGGCCAGGCTCTTGTCTGGGGTGCCCTGGGATAGGACAAGGAATACCGGGGACAAGCTGGAACCCAGGAGGTTCCACTTCAACAGGAGGAGAAACTTCTTTGGTGGGAGGGTGACAGAGCCTGGCCCAGGCTGCCCAGAGAGGTGGTGGAGTCTCCTTCTCTGGAGTAAAGCTCTCTGCTCATTAAAGAAAATAGGAATAAAACACCAAGATTCTGCTGCCAGCTTTGCCTGATTTTTCTGAGAACTCTTTTAACAACTTCCTTTCTACCTCAGCAGTTCTCTTGATACTGTAGCCAAGCTGGAGAGAGGGTGTTTAGAAGAGGAAGTTGTTTTGTTTTGCTTTGTTTGTTTGGGGTTTTCTGCACTGGAAGGCAAGATGCATTTCCATGACTTGCTGGCGCTGCCCTTGCTCTGCAAGAAATAGAACCAAGATATCGCCAGCTACTTTCTGCGCTTCTCCTTTGGCATCCAGATTGTAAGAGGAAGCACCGAGTGTGTCCACCTCCTCATTTTTCGTCTCAGCGTAGGCATTTCTCAGCTCTTAGTTCACAAGCTGCCATCTGGCATCAGGGGGAGGAGATGACAGTAGGTAGAACTTCTTTCCATTGCTCCACGTATACATTTTTGAGAGAGAATCTGCTTGTGACAAATCCTCTTGCAGGTAAGAAATAATAAAGGTGTGATCATCTGGTAATGAGATCTTAGAAACAAGAGGAAAAGTGGTTTGAGTGTGTTTGGGATGTTCTTAGGTTAGGAAAACGTTATTTTCATACGAAATAATAATTGTTTTATAGTCTTATGAGCAATACAGGATCACAAAGCCCCACCCAGGGTCAGCTCTGCACCAGAATCTTGCTCTTCCCCAGGGTTATCTGAACACTGAGAGTTCTTATCTAAACGAACAGTCCTTTCGCTTTCTATGTGGGAGCTGGTTTGTAATCCCTAGTTCATTAAATCCAGAGAAAGCTGATCCAATCCTGGATTCCTCACTGCTGGTAAAAGTGTCGGAAGCTTCCAACTGGGGAGAGCAGGGTGTATCTGTGTGACACCGAGCGGCAGGACAGGACTCCACGGAGATGCTCCGCTCTCCGATGTTGACGTTCCGGAGTCGGGAGCCCCGCGGCGAGGCGAGTCTCTGACTTGGACTGCTTATCCTGGGTGTAATTGTGGTGTTTCTATGGAATTAGATTCCAGCCCGGTTCGTAACCCGCCGTCCTTTGGAGCAGAGGAACCTGTCTATTCCACGAGGAGGGTGACCCGCAGCCAGCAGCAGCCCGCTCCGGTGACTCCCAAGAAATACCCTCTCCGGCAGACGCGCTCCTCTGGGTCAGAGACCGAGCAAGCGGTCGACTTCTCCGACAGAGGTACGTAGGGTGCAGCGAGGTGTTGAAAGTCGGCAAAATGCTGTTGGAAAGAGCATGTGAGTCCGTTCTCTGAGGGCACAGTGTGCTATCCTGAGGCTAGAGGGTTTGAGACAGCTGTCCGCAGTTGCTTTACGTATTTTTTTGAAAGCTTTCTTTCAGACCAATCTGTAACATCTTGATCCTTATTCAGACACTAAAAATGCAGCGGATCACGATGAGTCTCCGCCTCGTACCCCCACCGGGAATGCCCCTTCCTCAGAGTCTGATATTGATATCTCCAGTCCAAATGTATCCCATGATGAGAGCATTGCCAAGGACATGTCCATGAAGGATTCTGGAAGTGACCTGTCTCACCGCCCTAAGCGCCGCCGCTTCCATGAAAGCTACAATTTCAACATGAAATGTCCCACTCCTGGTTGTAACTCTTTAGGTAATTTCAGCTCCAGGATTAATCTGTTGGGTTTTGCCTTCCTGCTGTGTAAAGTCCCCCCCTCAGTCAGTTAGACATCCTAACGACAGGCACTTAATGAGGAGCAGAAGCAGTGCTGAGAAGTGGGTATAGAGAAGGGATGTGAAGCTTTTCCACAGGTATATTCTTCCTGGAGGTGTTTTCCAGCTCGGAGTGTTTGGGGGATGCCAGGCTAAAGAACCAGTTAGGGAGTGTGAGCGGAGGTGTGGGAGGACAATGCAGAGTCCTGCAGGTAGGATACTGGTCTCTGCCAGAAGCAGGTTTTCAGAAGCGAGTCACTGCAGACCTCTCCTAGACCTGGCTGCTTGCATGGAGTGCAGCTTTTGAGTTAGCCTGAAAAAGATTTTCCTTTTTTTTTTTTTTTTTTTTGAAATTTTTGTTCTTAAAGCTTGTGCCGTGAACCGTGGAGTGTGCTCCTTCTGTCTCTCTGGTGACAAACTGAGCATGCTCCTCGAGAAGCTCAGGAGGGATCTGCCCAGCTGGGATACTTTTTGAAACCTCTTTATAATCGTGTCTTAAGAGTTTGGGTGTTTTCTGATCCGTTGCAGGACACCTGACTGGAAAACATGAGCGACACTTCTCCATATCGGGATGCCCTCTGTACCATAATCTCTCAGCAGACGAGTGCAAGGTAAAGGAGTCTTCTGGTTTAGCTTCCTTAGGATTTTTTGGAACAAAACGCCAAGCCCTGTCCTTTGTGAGCAGAAAGCAGAGTTAACGTCTTCTAGCCGACGTCTTTAGTTGTAAGACGGCAGCATTTGCGAGTCAAATTATGTGAGTTACAGCTCGGAAAATGCACCTAAATGATAAAAAGAAGAGACCAAGGCTCCGATAATAGTTTGCTGTGGCGTTTACAGCTGAGTTTTGGCTTCCAGGTGCGAGCCCAGAGCCGGGATAAGCAGATTGAGGAGCGAATGCTGGCCCATCGGCAGGACGACAACAACAGGCACGCCACCCGGCACCAGGTAGGCAGCCTGAGCGCCAGGAGTCAAAAGTTTGCTCAGCTCCAAGTGGAAAACCCTCAGCTTGTGGTTTCCAGCGACAGGGATTTAAACTTGATTTCTTTTTTTTGCTTCTCTTATGCCGAGAGCCGGACGCTCCCCGTTTGTCCTCTCCAATTAGTTTCAGTGGGGCCAGTTCGTTGTGCTCCTTCAAGGAGAGACTTGGAGCAGCTTTTGAGAGCAGAGAGGTGGCTTGGCCGCTGCCACTACAAAGGAGCTGTCCTCAGGACGATCTTTTCTGCGAGCTTTGATGTCAGGGATCACAAGAGAATTCCCACAGAACTATAAAGTACAATTTTACTCTGACTAAATAGAAAAGAATAAAACCAGGGGAATTACATTTTTCAGTTTGTGAGCCTTGGACTTGAGTCAGGATGACTTAATGAGTCAGCTCAGAGCTTTTCCCCGTGATTAAGGAGCGCGCCCGGTCTTGTGGGACCGAGGTGCACTGGCAACAGCAGGCTTGTGGTCGGAAGGAAAATTTCCTGTTTTCCATACCTGTGTTGTTCCTGTAGCGCCCTCTTATTAGCACAGGATTTGGTTTAGAGGCGACAAACCTCATGAATTGGAAGCCAGGGCAAGAGGTCCTTGAGGGTGGAGTGGTGAAGAGCAACGATTGAAGTGGAGGAAGCCTGGTGAAGGTTACCACCTCTGGTTTCTTTCAGGCACCGACAGAGAGGCAGCTGCGATACAAAGAGAAGGTCGCTGAGCTCAGGAAGAAGAGGAACTCGGGCCTAAGCAAGGAGCAAAAAGAAAAATACATGGTAAGAGCAGTAATTTTTTCCTTTCGTTCCCTCCTGTCTGGAATGAGGCCACCGAGCAGGTGTTTGGCTTTCCCAGTCGCCCTGCAACATTCTCAGCTAAAAAAAGCTGCAAGATCCAGCAGCTTAGTAGCAGCATGACAGCAAATCCTCCTATTTTTATGTTCTAGGAGCACAGACAAACCTACGGCAATACACGAGAACCTCTTCTTGAAAACTTAACGAGCGAGTACGACCTCGAGCTTTTCCGAAGGGCGCAAGCCCGGGCATCTGAGGACCTGGTGAGACCTCTGACTCACGATACATCTCACAGCAAACGTCTTTGTTAGAAACAGGAACGTTTTTTGGGGTTTGTTGTACGTTTGCAGATAGAATTGGAGTTTGGAAGAGCAGCTCCAGCCAAATCTGCAGGGTTACGCTTGGGATAATGTGACATGTTGGTCTGGAGCTAAAGCCTTTGCGGTCAGGGATGCTGCAGTGCCTGCCAGAGCAATAATTGATAGCAGTCCCATCTCCTGGATGTGTGTTTTCAGTGAAAGAACAGCCAGCTTCACCTGCTGAAGGGGTGGCTGAGGAGAACAAAAGCCATCCTGACAGTAGCTGCTGACTGGAATGGAGATCAAAAGGCTTCTGTAGGTGCTTTCCAAAGTACCTTCCATCTGCAGAGATGAAACCGAAAGATATTTTGATTCTTACCAGTGCCAACTGCAGAGCACGAGGCTGTATCCTCTCCTTGCAGATCAGGAAAGAAGGCTGAAGTGGCCAGGATTGCCACGTGGGTTTCGTGGCAGAAAGTATCTGATCCTAGTGGTAGGATGTGCTCTGAGGGGTCTGCTCACAACACCCCTCCTGATGAACAGGCAGTAACTGAGCTGCTTGTGGACAGGGCTCAGACTGAGGTGGACTGAGGAGAAGTCTGTGGGAAGAGTCATTAGTTGCGGTCACACTGAACGAGGAATTTAGAAGACTTGAAGTAAATTATTTCCCTCAAGGAAATAAATAGGACCCCTTTCCTCTCGACCTACTTTTTAATTTTCTTTTGAAGTAGTCCTCCTTTTTTTTCTCATTCGCAGGAAAAGTTGCGGCTCCAGGGCCAGATCACAGAAGGCAGCAACATGATTAAAACAATCGCTTTTGGCCGTTACGAGCTGGATACCTGGTATCATTCTCCCTACCCAGAGGAATACGCTCGTCTGGGCCGGCTCTACATGTGTGAGTTCTGTCTCAAATACATGAAGAGCCAGACGATCCTGCGCAGACACATGGTAAGAGCTCGGGCAGGGCTGATTCCTGCTTCCAAATCTGATGTCTGTGTGTAAACCTTTTTAAAACATTACAGTTAGCTCAGCTTCTGGCTTTAGGAGGTGAGCAAACTGCACGTTTCCTGATCTATCCAGTACTTCTCGTAACCTTAAAACAGTAGCATCACCCTAACTTTGTTTTCCTGTCGTAGGCAAAATGTGTTTGGAAACATCCCCCGGGTGATGAAATCTACCGCAAAGGCTCCATTTCCGTCTTTGAAGTGGATGGGAAAAAGAACAAGGTACCGAGTAGCTGTGATTGTTAGGCCAGACCTAAGCATGGAGCCCACCTTTCCAGGGTGCTGGGCACTGCTCTGCCTGGAGAGGGGCAAATGGGCCTTTCTCCCTTTAACTGCAGAAAGAGTCTGCTCTGTCCATCCTTGCAATTCTTGCCGCAATTTTCTCTGCCTTTTCTTTCTGGTTATTCCTCAGCCCTGTTAGGCTCCAACAATTCCATCTGCCGTCTCCTGTTGTGCTTGGAGACGTGCGTCAGGATCCCCTTCTGAACGTTGCTGGGGAGATTTCTGAGCGGGATCTCAGTAGGTGGCTACTGCCCATCTCCCGCTTGGTTGGATTCAGGTCAGACTGGTGTTGTTGAGGGTAGAACTGGAGAGTCAGCGCTGAGTACTAGCACCACGCTGGTGGCTGTCTCTAGTGACCAGTCTCGATGGCTTCAGAGTTCAAAACAGACAAACTCAGAAGCTAAATTCTGCACGGCTGGAAGTTGGGAGGAGTGTTTTCTAGTTCCCAGAGATAACCTTGAAGCCCAGGATTAATACAACCCCGTATCTGCTCCCCTTCGCTGAGCACGTGATGTTTGGGGCATTCAGAGATTGATATCGCCAACGTCAGTTCCCACCCTTAGGCTTATCAAGTTTCATCACAAATGGAATTGTTTCCTGGCCCAGCTGCTGGGGTTGGAAGACTGTACGTCATTCCTCGGATGATTCAGAATTTTCTGGTCGTTTCCCGTGTTTGTCTGGTGTTGTCCGCTCTTGGGATGTTCCACTGTGATAAACAGGTGGTTTCTCGTCTCCTTTTGCTTCCAGATCTACTGTCAAAACCTGTGTCTGCTGGCAAAACTTTTCTTGGACCATAAAACGCTGTATTACGATGTCGAACCCTTCCTCTTCTATGTCATGACGGAAGCCGACAACACTGGCTGTCACCTGATAGGCTATTTCTCCAAGGTTAGTTGAAAAGACGCACGTACCCCCATCCGTACGCGGCGCTGCCTCTCTACTGTGAGATTTATCGGTACTGAATCTCCCCTCTGAGTTCTTCCAGTCTCAGGATTTCTTGCTTTTTAGGAATAAAGTTTCAGAGCTGATCTACGTGAATTCTTCTCGCTGTTTGCTGCAGGGGTTGCAGGGCCTTGGCCGTAGCAGCTTTTCCTCATTGCTACAAAAAGCAAATCCTCAAAACTCTTGTTGCTGGGAGGCGTGGCTGTGTCTTAAATGTAGGCAAAAGTAAGGATAAAGAAAATTGAAAGAAACGTAGAGACAAATACATCAAAACACGTAGTAGCCACCATGATTATTTTGTACTTGAAAGAATAAAAATTCTGAGGTGGAGAAGCTGAGACGGAAGTGACTTTAAGCGGATCCCACAAGTAAGTCACTGGCCGAGCTTAGAGCAGGAGCCAGTTTTCTCAACTGTTTTTTTCAGAGGTGCTGCTGCCTAAGAAATCACCAGTCTCTTTGTTTAATCTCTGCTGCGTGTTTGTGGAATACATTTCCTGGTTTAACCCTTCTGGAGGTGGTGATGTCATGCAAGGCAGTTAGCAGTTTAGATATTTCTGTCAGGTAGGAGAACACTCTCCACAATTAAAATGCAGGAAAATCTAGTCCTTAAATCATCTGTGTCAAAACCGAATACGTATCTATAAAGCAAAAAAGCTCTAAGGAAAAAATCTGCACTGATCTGTGGCTGAGTGTGGCTTCTGTGAACGTTTCACTATAGATCATGTGCTTATAATGCCGCTGTTTCGTCACTTTTTTGTTTCCTGTCAACCCAGTAGGTGACAGTGAGAGTGTCACTGGCTCCTTCTCAGGTAAAACTCCCTGGCCAGCCGCTCTCAGCTTAAAATTCTTCACTGACCCCTCCAATTGAATGGCTGATAAAATAAGACACGGAGGCAGGCTGGGAGCTGAAGGACGATCACGTTACGTGTTGTCAGGCAGGTTTTTCCGCTGTCGCTGCTTTTCCCTCGTACTGTCTCCGTTGCACGGGCTTGTTCGGGCTGTCGGGATTACGATCCGCCCGTCGCTGGTGCAGATCGAGACCTGTTCTCATCTGTCCCCTTTGTGCTCTTGTTTTTAGGAGAAGAATTCTTTTCTCAACTACAACGTTTCTTGCATCCTGACCATGCCTCAATATATGAGGCAAGGTTACGGCAAAATGCTCATTGACTTCAGTAAGTATCGAGAGAGACGTTTTGGAAACGTATTTTGTCCAAGGTGACAGTTTCACCAAGAAATGTTAACATATCTCCCATGGTGGTTGAGCACTTTTTATTACAGCTGATTTCTGTACGTGCTAAAGAAGGTGACGGTCTGGAGAGAGTAGTTTAGGAAGGGTAAATAAGTTTGCTTTTCTTTACAGGCTATTTGCTTTCCAAAGTAGAAGAAAAAGTTGGCTCTCCGGAACGCCCGCTCTCCGATTTGGGTCTCATCAGCTACCGTAGCTACTGGAAGGAAGTTCTCCTTCGTTACCTGCATAATTTCCAAGGCAAAGAGATCTCTATAAAAGGTATGCTTTCAAGCTAAATAAGCTCTTAGTGAATTGGTTCAGGAACATCATTCACGTCCCTGTGCATCTCACTCGTTCTCCGCAACGACGAGGCCGGTTGCGCTTGAGTTATTAATACAGGTGTTTGTGTAGCAACCCCGTTGGTGGAATATTCCTGGAGTTGGGCACAGCTCCTTTCCAGTCCTGTCACCATTAGAGATCAGCCAGCTTGCAGAGTTCTCCCAATGATGTACTGGCTGCTGCTTTCAAAAAATGCTCTAAAAAAAATAAATAAAAGTTAGCAAAGAACTCTATTCTGACCTACCGATGGATATTAATTTTAAAAAGGAAATCAGTTTTCCAATTTTTCTGAAAAAAAACCCCAAAACCTGAGGGGCTTTTGGAAAAATACTAAGACTATTTGGACCTCTTGTTTATTTTCATATTTATGGCGCCTCAGAGCACTTTGTAGAAATATCAAGGTAGTTCTGAAGAAGCTACTGCATCTTTCCGAGGGTTTTGAACTTGGATCCTAAAATTAGTATCGCTAAATCATTGTGATGTCCGGGCTGGCTTTTGGTTTTGGGGTGAGCGGGGCTGTTTCTGTCCAGCTCTCACAGCTGAAAAACTTATCTCCTCAGCATGTGCGAGGTGTTCTGTTCTGTGGGTGTCGCTTCAAAAGGAGCTGTGTAAAAATTGGTGGCTGAAAACTGACAGTTGTAGGCTATTGCAGAGGAATTCGTTTCTGGTCTAACCTCAACTGGTGCTGGTTTGCAGAGATCAGCCAGGAGACCGCAGTAAACCCCGTCGACATTGTTAGCACGTTGCAGGCGCTTCAGATGCTCAAGTACTGGAAGGGAAAACACCTGGTCCTAAAAAGACAGGTAAGATTCGTGATGGCTGTTGCTGTATTTTTCTTGCCTTCTCTTTAGCTGTGAGATTCGTATGAACTTGCTGAAGTCAGTATTTCCTTGGCATCGTGCTGGGTTTCCCAGCCTTTCTGCTCCAGTTAGGGAGCAGGATAATTTTCAAATGCAATAACTCATAAAACACGACGTGGGCGGCCAACCTGATCCTTCAGCAGTGTAGAAAGACGCTGTATTGACCTTCCTTTTCTGACATGTGGAATAATGTTGCTCATTGCAAGCGGCTTTTTAGGGGAGCGATGGATCGACGTTCCCATCGTGGTTCTCCTCGCGCCAGCCCTTTATCGGGCATCACATAGGAGTGAACTGAATCCGTGCAGTCCTGAATGTGTCCTGTTTGTGAGATAAATCGTAGAATCGTAGAATTCCAAGACAAGTGGCTTATAAATCCCTAAATGTGACAGACAGCTTCTCTCTCTTGGTTTCCCCTCCCTGAGACTTCCCTCTGGAGCCCTATCAGTGAGATCGGAGGGGCTCCTAGAAAGCACCGTGGAGGAAATGCGGTTTTCGTCAGGCGAAGCAGTTAGGAAGTCAGTCGTCTGCAGCTTTGTGGACTCGGCCGCGCGCGGTGTTGTACCGTGGATGATTCTCCGTCGTGGATCGTTTGTTTTAACCTGCCCTTTCATGCTCTTTCCCTTAGGATCTGATTGATGAATGGATAGCCAAAGAGGCCAAAAGATCCAACAGCAATAAGATAATGGATCCCAGCTGTTTGAAATGGACCCCTCCTAAGGGAACTTAACTGTCCATCACTCCTGAAGCCAGTGCACCCCAGCAGTAGGAAATACCCTTAGGGATCTCTGTCGTATCTGTTGCTGTTGTTGATTGGCTGGTACAGTACCCTCCAGAAAGATCAGCTCCCCTTGGTACTGTTCTGGCCCGGATCTTTTGTGCACACCACAGACGCTAGTTCTGAGGAACTTTATGTTTCGGCCTCAATGAGGTTTGCAAGGCTTGGATCTGTATAGGACCCAAACGAAGCTCCCAGCAGCGCTGGCCCAAGGAGTTCTGATATCTGGTACTGTACCTGTCCAGTCACTGGTCTGACCCTCATGTGCTTACTCCCATGAGGTTGTGTTGTGTCCTTTAACCTGGTCGTTTCTTCCTTCGGGTTCCTTGCGTTCTAAGTAATGGAGGTAACTTCTGTGGCTTTTGAACAAGGCCTGATAAGGCTTGTTTGGGGAAAGTCTGCGTTTCCAACAAGCTGCACTTACACTGATTTCAGCTTTTTTTTTTTTTTTTTTAACCTGATCCTGTCCGCTGGACTGTTCTGTTCCACGTATCACATAGTTCTAGCAGGGTGACTTGTCACCTCTCTGCGGTGTTTTCCGTAGGATATAGCAGGTCTTCACCTAGTTAATATTGTGCAGTCAGAAGCTTGATACCTTGTGAGCGAGTGGTGGGATTGTCAGAGGTACCTGGGAGGAGGAGTCAAGGCTAAAGGTGTGAGAACATCACGGGTTGAGGTGTTTCGGAGTTGCTCTTGGGCTGTGTTCCTGGAGCTACTCTCTGTTGGAGAGACTTCTTTGGTGATAAGTTAATTGGGTTTTTTCCTGCTTTATCTCTTGGATTTAGTGAGTTCCTTCACCTGGTCAGTATATTTCACCGGAGGTACTTTTTCCCAGAGCAGTCTTCCTTGAATTGTAGGTCTCTTTGTGTTGGAGAGGACTTTTTTTTTCCTCTAAAGAAATAAAAACTTCAGCCAGTTTTTTTGCTTTTTTTGCTTTTTTTGCTGGCCTTGTCCAAACAGCCACAGAAACTCTCCAATGCGACTATCGTCCGGTGTTGGATTCTGTGCATCAGTGGCAGCTCCAGTTGGCTGTGTGGATGGTTTGCTTCTCTGACAGTGCAGTCTTGTTCGTCTTTGTAGAACACAAAAAGCCAGCTTTTACTTCCTCCCTCATCAGCACCACCAGAAGAAACTCTTGTACCATGGCTTCCGAGTATAACCACTGTCCTTGTGCCACCAATTCCCTCTATGGCTCCGGTGGAATGAAAAGGGAGGGGGACAATCTTGGGGTAGACGACGGGCAGCATCCCCTAGTGCCCAGTTCCTTTCAACCTTCCGACGCTTCCTCGCGCAACGGTGTCTGAAAGGAAGCCCTTGCAACGTCCTGGTAGGTAGGAGCCGTTTCCTGGTAACCACTGACCCATCCTCATGTGGAAAAGTTCTCTACTGCTCTTTTGATGGTTGTCTGCCTTTCTCTGCCTCCTTATAAAAAAAAAAAAAAAAAAAAAAAAAAAAGAAAAAAAAAAAAAAAAAAAAAAAAAAAAAAAAAAGACAAAAGATCATCAGTACATGGTGTGTACCTTGTGGGCATTACTGAATTTTGCTGGCTCGTGCCCTTTGCTCCTGTATTGTAACTAACTACAGATACTCCTCAAACTACCCAACCAAGTAGATCTCTCGTGGAGTAGGGAAGGCGGCCGTTCTTCTGCAGAAGCTTAAATCCTATTCCCCTGATGTGGTAGAATGTGCTATTCTTGTATCTGCTTCTCAATAAAGCATGTTCTCTGCTCAAGTTTATGCCTTCTTTTTATTTTGGGTTTTTTTTATTTCTTTTTTCCATCATCTTCATCTCCAGTGAAGTGAAACTGCTGCTTTATGTCACAGGGGGACTAATTTTGAGCTCCTCTTTGTGCCTGGTGTATTAAGGATTGTGACCTGAGCTGCCTTTAGGCTGAGCCTTTCAGAACTGGGCTGTGTTGGGTGTTCACTCAAGCTCCCCGTGCTCAGTAGCCTGCCCTGAGGAACAGGCGGATGTTGCCAGATATTGGCAATGGAAATATGTCGTGGAAACTGGGACAGCAAATGTCAACCTGAAGTTCATTGAAGAAGGAAGGAGTTATCCCAAAAGAATTTTGTAGCTTTGCCTCTCTGCTTCCATGGCCAGACCTTCTTGCTTCTTGCACCGTGGGCCGTGAAGTCTCTGCTCTTCAAAAAACGGGCTGAAGTTCAGCTCAGCACATCTCTCAAACGTGTTGAGTTTGATATAATCTCTGCTGTAAAATGGTTCGTTGCACTTCTCTGCTCGAGAATTCTGCTTTTCTACGTAACTCAGGGGGGGAGTTAAAAAAGAGTAGGGAATGGGTTTGGACTTGGGGATCCAGAGAGGTCAGGCTGATGTGTTGGTGATTGTGGCCTGGGACTCAAGATGCTCAGCTTGCAAATAAAGAGCAAACTAAGGTGGAACACCTCAGTAGTTGTCTTCTGATCAAAGATAAGTCCCAGACACTTCCCTGAGCAGCGATAGTGGGTTACTCAAGTCACATCAAGGCTCTTCCTAATTAATGAGACAGTTTTTTAAGCATTTCATTCGAGAACATGAAAATTTAGAATGGATCTGACAACAGACTGTCAGCTACTGCCGAATATCATAGAATCAGATTTGGATTGGAAGGGACCTTTCAAGGTCATCTCATCCAACCCCCTGCAGGGAGCAGGGACATCTGCAACTAGAGCAGGTTGCTCAGAGCCCCAGCCAACCTCCCCTGGGATGGTTCCAGGGATGGGGCAGCGACCACTTCTGTGGGCAACATGGGCCAGGGTCTTGCCACCCTCAGCATCAAAAGATCTTCCTTCTCTCCAGTCTAAATCTGCTTCTTGTAGTTTAAACCAACAGGCCCTTCTTAAAAGTCCATCCCCATCTTTCTGCCAGGCCCCTTGGAATCCTGAAAGGCCCCCAGAAGGTCTCTCTGGAGCCTTCTCTTCTCCAGGCTGCACAAGCCCAACTCTCAGCCTTTCCTCACCCTCTTTTTGCTCTGGAGATGCAGTTTTTGTTGGTGAGCAACAGACCTCTCCCAGCCCTTTGGGACCTGCTGTTGGCCAAACTTTCATTTGGCAGTAGGAGACAAAGGAGGGGGGCGCAGGGCTCCGGCTGCTCCGACCACCACCAGCCGCTGCAGCCTAATCCTGCCCTCCCTTGGGCTGCCCTCAGCTGTAGGGACCGCGCTCAGCCAGCCCTCTGGTGAGCTCCAAACCTCTCCATCTTTCGCTCGTTCTATCCCTGGATCGCTTCATTTGGCAAATCTCACAAGGTTTTTTTTTTCCAGATCCCTGCAATACTGGTACAATAAGAGTTTTCACCGCCGAGAGGCAGCCGGTGACTCTTTGGCAGTGAAAAAACAAAATTCTTCTGCTTCCCTGGCCAGGAACGGGTCGGTCGCTGCTGTTCCTCTTCCCCAACCGAGCACTGGCAGTTCTGGCTTTTCCTTTTTGATGTCATTGTTTTGGGGCAGGATGTGGTCGCGTTGCGGCCGCGCCGAGGATTTGCAGGGAAAGAAATAGCTGGTTGATGTTCCTCTAAAGAACACTAGAGGGAAAGAGGCAGCAGGGGAGCAGGAAGGAAAGGCAGCTAAATCCGTCCTCTTACTTCAGTTGTTTCTATTGTGATGAGCGTGTAACTCTGAGCTCCGTTTAAACCCCTCCGAGACAGTCCATCGACCGGTAACTCCGCCTTCCTGTTGTTCCAAAACTATGGAAAGAGCTAGAACACCTACCTCGTGCACCAGCTCACGGACAAGGGGAGAGGAACTCTATTTTTGAGAGCGTCCCCTGTAATTACGGCTGCGTTTTCCCCCCCCTCCCCTGGGCTCCTGCCCACACACCGCAAGAAAACAGCCAGACCCGGGGCTGGGATGACAACAGAAGTGCAGCAAAAAGGGATTAAAAAATAAAAGGAAAAGAAAACATCCCCAGGAAGCGAATGGATCTCAAAAGCTGATGTGAGTTTGCTCCAGGAAAATATTTCAAACTCCAAGTGGGCTCTCCAGCTGGACGTGACGCCCTCTCCGGCCTCACGATTAACTCGTGTGCTGAACGGTGGGGAAATAATTCTAAACTTGTGCCGATTTTGTACACAGATCCACAAGGTCCACTGGTTACAATAATCCCACGTCCTAGATTCGTAGTCAGAAGTCCGAAAAAAAAAGGCTTCTGGAGCTAAATTACCTAATCTGTGCCGTGTCCGGATTAATTAATGAGAGAACGAACGCGCTGAGCTGCGTGAGGCTCTCGACACCCCACAATCTTTGGAAGCCAACGAGCTTTAGCTCCGCTGCCTTCAGTGGAGGCGGTGAAACGGGAGCTGTCTGATCAGAGGGACGTGATGGTGACTTTCATTTTCTTTGTCTTCAATTCCCCTGGTGCTCAGGTGGGTGGTTGTACCTCAGGCTCTTCCAGAACCGGTGTCTTTAAGTGGAGATTAATGAGGAGTCTGAGTTAGGGCTTGTAACCCAGATCGATCTTTTACCATCGTAACAAGGAGGAAGAGGTGGGAGGCGAAGGGTCTGTGCGCTTGTCAGTCGCTGTCGCCCCCTCCCACCCCTCAACTGGGCTGAAGAGGGAAGTTCAGGGGTTTTAGAGCGTTGTCTGAAAGGGTGTCACTTGTCCAGCTCTTGGTTTTCACAGCTAGCGCAGAAAGAGCGGCGGGTTTCGGCTCCGCTGGGTGGTATTTTAACTGGAGTAACAGAAACTCACCGCTGCAAATTCTGTCAGGAGGTGCTGAGACCATTTCTATTGGTATAAAAACTCCTCTAAGGAGCATTTCACTGCTTCTCCCGAGACAGATGTTACCAGAACTGCACCTCGGGGGAAAGCAAGCGGCAAAGGCGCCTTTAGATCCCGTCTTGGTGTGAGGTGGGCAAAATGCTTCTAACTGAATAGACTTTCTGCAGGTTACTGAGCAAACTGCTGGCACAATCCAGCCTCCTGTAACTTGCCTGGGTGAGACCACACCTGGAATTCTGGATCCAGTTTGGGGCTCCCCAATATAAGAGAGACAGGGATCTACTGGAGACTTCAACAGAGGCTGTGAGGATGAGGAAGGGACTGGAACAGCTCTGCTGGGAGGAAAGGCTGAGAGCCCTGGGGCTGTTGAGTCTGGAGAAGAGAAGCCTGAGAGGGGAGCTGATCCACGTCTAGAAATCTCTGAGGGGTGGGGGTCAAGGGGAAGGGGCCAGGCTCTTTGCTGGGGTGCCCTGGGATAGGACAAGTAATAATGGGGACAAGCTGGAACCCAGGAGGTTCCACCTCAACAGGAGGAGAAACTTCTTTGGTGGGAGGGTGACGGAGCCTGGCCCAGGCTGCCCAGAGAGGTGGTGGAGTCTCCTTCTCTGGAGACTTTTCAACCCTCCCTGGATCTGTTGCTGTGTGGCCTGCCCTGGGTGCTCCTGCTCTGGCAGGGGGGTTGGACTCGATGATCTCCAGAGGTCCCTTCCAACCCTTACCATTCTATGATTCTATGATTCTGTGATTCTCATCTCTCCAATCTCCTGTAATGTCTCATTTCTCCTCTGCTGCAAAAGAGCGCTCCGATTCTGTCTTTGTATCAATAGCACTGGCCCTGGTTTTGTTGAATGCTGAGTTCTTGATCCTTTCTCATGGATTAACCTCAACTGCACGTCCCTCCTGCTTCTGCTCTCCTCTCAGCATCAGGTTAGACATTATGTCTTTGCTGCCCAGTGAGGCGGGCTGTGTTGGGCTAACGTGTAGGAACTAATTGCTTGTCGCTTGGTCTTGTGATGACTCAGAGAGAGAAAGAACCTCCACCCAGGTCTTGAGTTAAAATGGAGAAACGGTGCCCTCTGATGTGAGACACAGGGGGTTGTCCAGGCCTGGCCCAGGCTGCCCAGGGCAGGGCTGGAGTCCCCAGGATCCCTGGAGGGGTTTCCAAGCCCTGGAGCTGTGGTGCTGAGGGACAGGGCTCAGTGGTGCCCTGGCAGGGATGGGGGAATGGTTGGGCTTGGTCATCTTAAAGATCTCTTCCAACCCAAAGGATTCTGTGATGCTCCCAGCTCAGCCACTGCTTGATCGTCTAATTCTGGCAACTGCCGAGTTCTGCAGAGGAGTCGATGTAGCACGGACTGGTCTGTAGAGGGCTGTGTCCCAGCAGAGGTGTTGGAGATCCAGGGGTAGGCAGTCACGGCCTTGTTTTGCCCGGGGATCTGCAGCGTGACCCTGCAAGTGCAGCTCCGTGGGGCAGCGCGGTCCGTGTCACCCCGGCGGACGTAGACGTACCGTCTGCTCTTCCCAGGCTTCCCCCGGTCGATCCACACCAGGGACATCTGCGGCTGGCTGCGCGTCCCCTCGCCGCTCTGACCCCAGGAGGGTTTTGGGGCAGAGAAGTGGGAGCTGGAAGTTTCAGTCGCATTTCTCCCACCTCTGGAGACGCCGTTTGACCCCTTGGAGCAGTCAGAGAGAAACAGGATGTCACTAAACCGCCTCTGCTGGCAACTCCGGCCAGTTCCCCAGGAGCCAAGACGCTGCAGTAAGATACTTGTTTGCTTTCCATCCCAGCAGGGAGTCTTCTGTGCAGGCCAATTACTCTTCTTCCAGGGAGATAAATCACTTGCTGGTTGAGCTGCTCTCTTTCTTACTTAATGCTGGTGTTGGAAACCAAGGATTCGAACATCTCAGGAGCTGCTGTTTAGAGAGTGGCTCCGCTGTCCTTCGCTGAGCGTTGCTTCCAGCACCAGGCCGGGATGTGGCTGGTAGCCAGCGAGCAATAAAATTGTACCTGGCTTATACTTTCTTGTAGTTAGCTTTTCAGTGGTGCTTTTCTAGAGTAGGGAAAAGGCCACAGAATCCCAGCCTGGTGGGGGTTGGAAGGACCCTCTGGAGCTCATCTGGTGCTCCCTCCCCTGCTCCAGCAGAGTCACCCACAGCAGGGGGCCCAGCAGCGCAGGGTCCAGGTGCCTTTGGAATCTCTCCAGACAAGGAGACT
>VWZK01019824.1:60473-103358 GCA_013396935.1 Baryphthengus martii | reverse complement strand
CGGCAGCGGGGAGCCGGGGGAGCCGGGGCAGCCGGGGGAGCCGGGGCAGCCGGGCAGACAGAGACGCTGCTGGGAGCGGGAGGTGGAACAAGGCAGAGCCGAGGCCGCCAGACGGACGCGGACGGCGTGCGCAGTCAACAAGGCAGAGCTTCTGTCCTGCCCAGACGGACAGACGGAGACTATCAGGCTGAGGAGACGAGATAACCGGAGCCTCCTCAGGCAAAGGGAAAAGATTGTGGCAGGAGGGAAGCGCTGCCTGTCCTATCTTGCTCCTCCGATGAAACCACCGCTGGGTCGCAGTCCCGCTGAGCAATCCCCAGCGTGGCAGAATCCAGCTGGAGGCTGCGGTGTCTCCAGGACCGAACGCAGGCCTGGAGACGGGTGATGGGGGCGGGTGGGTGCTCTTCCCAGCTCAGCCTGCAGCTGGCTCTGCCACCTTGGGCAAGTCTATTCTCCCAGTGCTTCGGTTTCCCTCGGTCTGTGGGGAAGGGGCTGTCTCTGATGGATTTCACAGAATCATAGAATCCTAGAATGGTAGGGGTTGGAAGGGACCTCTGGAGAGCACCGAGTCCAACCCCCCTGCCAGAGCAGGAGCACCCAGGGCAGGCCACACAGCAACAGATCCAGGGAGGGTTGGAAAGTCTCCAGAGAAGGAGACTCCACCACCTCTCTGGGCAGCCTGGGCCAGGCTCTGTCACCCTCACAGCAAAGAAGTTTCTCCTCCTGTTGAGGTGGAACCTCCTGGGTTCCAGCTTGTCCCCGGTATTCCTTGTCCTATCCCAGGGCACCCCAGACAAGAGCCTGGCCCCTTCCACTTGACCCCCACCCCTCAGAGATTTTCTAGCCAGGAATCAGATTCCCTCTCAGGCTTCTGTTCCAGAACAGCTAGCACCCAGCTCATTCCTGGGATACCCTGGGGTCTTCCCACACTTGCTAATCACTTGTATAGAATCAGGAAACCCTGATGAGGATGAAATCCCTCCATCAGGAGTGTTCCTGAGCAGAGACACCCATCGTTTCTTGGCCAGCAGCCCTGCAGCTCCCACAAGCCAAGCGGTGTTTGGCTTGGTCAGTTGATTTTTTCCTGGGAGTTCTCCCCATGGAGCCGGCTCCTGCAGGAAGTTCTGCTGATGATTCAGCAGGTGATGCTTTTCTCTCTGAGTCACTCCCAGGAGGGCCAGGAGCGGAGACATGATGCTACTGGAGATGCTCTCAGCCAGACCAGATCCAAACCTGATGGCTTAGGTCATGGATTGCGTTGTGATCGCTCAGGATTCTGCTTATCCGAAACTGATAAGAGGAATCGCTGCGTGGCTCCTGTGCTCCATCCCTTTCGGTAGGAGAAGGAAGGAGGTGTGAATCTGCAGTCAGTGCAGACAGAAGGTCTCAGCGCTACTTTTTCTTGTCCATCCTCTGCAAAAGACACTTGTTCTCTGCCTGGAGCTCATCACCTGTGAAAAGGAGCTGGGGCAAGGTGCTGAGGAAGCCTTTCGTTAAGTCTTGGCACTCGGGAGGTGACAGGAGAATATCTAAATGATATCAGAGCAGTAGCAAACAGGATTTAACTGCGGAAAATTCCTTGCTGCTCATCACCTGCCTGTGATCCTTCGAAGCAAGAGCTTCTGTACTGCCTTTCCATCTTCACATCCAAGGTTCCATGGCCTAGCACGGTCCTGGTGCAACTGTTGGTGAGCTCTGCAGACAACTGCACAGCTGACAGCACATTCCCCGTTCCTCCTCAGCTCAACACACTCTCATTTGCTGACACCAGCGGGGCTGGATCTGGGCCTCCCTCCCCGGGGAAATCCCTTCTGCTTGTTGTTTTGGTGGCAGGCACAGGCTGCTGCTTCTCCCCTCCTTGCTCTGCCCTGGAAAGTCTCAACTCCTTGGTCCTGCAGGAGTTATCGGAGGGCTCAGGGGCTCAGCAAACCCCTTCCCTGCCTGGAGCAGGACATGGAGCTTTTGCTTCACTGGCTGTGGTCACAAACCAGTAGAGAAAGATCTTTCATCACTTTTGGTTGTCTGTCAGGCTGGGCTGAGGACAGGCACTGAGCAGAGGACTCTGGCTGCCTCAGATCCAGCCCTTGGCTTGCTCTCATGTTCTCCCAAACTGGTAGAAACTCTTCAGACCCCAGATACTGTCAGCTGAGGCAGCGAGGCAGGTACCTCCATCCCAAGGGCGGCACGGATAGACCTCACCGAGGCTGTTCCCCATCCTTCCACCCAACCTCAGCTCCAGGGAGGTGACCTTAGGACTCTCCACACTACTCGTAGGTGTCCCAAAGGACCCAAGTGAGCTCTTTGCTCGCTCAGGACGGGACGGTGTGTGTTTGGCTGGTACAGGCACCTCGCAGCGCTCCCTCTGAACTGCCACGGGGCTTTATTTGGGCTTTTGGGGCTCAAGGCAGCTCCTGGGATCTGGGATCTATCCCGAGAGGTTAAAATCTGCCCGTCTGTTACAGGCACCGTGAGCCTGGAGCCTCGGTTCCTGCTTCCCAGCAAGGCCCCGAGCTCTGAACTCCAAACACCCTTTCCCTCTGTAATTACGTTTTATTTTTAGGTGTCCCTTCCTTTTTCTATTTCGAGCCCGCATCCTCCGCAGAGTAAACCGGAGAAGGTGCACCGAGCCGAACCCGCTGTGTTTGGGAAGCAGTAAAACGAGGCTTCTAAACCGGGCTCGGAGGCGTAGGAGCCGCTGGCGAAGGCTGGCAGGGAGCCCTGGCACAGCGCAGACCGCAGCTCTCCCTGCGCGAGGCTGCCGGAGCGCCGGGCGGCGCGGAGGGCGGGGAGAGCAGGGCGAGAGCGGAGCGGGTGGCCTGGCCTGGAAGAAGGGTGCCGCTCTGGTGGGTTTGTTTTCTGGGGAGCAGGTGGATGTGTGTCCTCTGCACCTCTGCCTTTCCCGGCGGGGTACGGTTTGCACTGAAGCACTGAGTTTGGTGCTTAACTAATGTGCGGAGACTCGGAGGTTCAGAGATTCCTACAACGGTTAAGGTTGGAAGGAACCTTCAAGATCATCTGGTTCCAAACCCCCCTGCCACAGGCAGGGCCACCCCCCGACTAGAGCAGGTTGCTCAAGGCCCCGTCCAACCGGGATTTGAACGCTTCCAGGGAGGGGGCATCCGCAGCTTCCCCGGGCACCCTGTTGCGGTGTCTCGCCACCCTCACTGTGAAGACTCGTGGCTTTAGCGGTGGGCCCAGTTCCGTCCCTGGAGCACTAGGGATGCTGGGGGCTGGGCCAGGCGCACGGAGCTGCTCTGAAAATGGAGCTTCTCTTTCTTTAAAACGAAGTTCAAGTCTTTTCGTTTTCCATTTGTGTTTGTGTGACCTGCTGTTGGGCTCGCTTAGCCCTTCCTGGGACGAATACCAAACGCTGTGACGGTGACAGAACATCAGCAAGAGGTCAGGAGAGGCAGGCACAGGCTACTACTTCTGTCTCCTTGCTCTAATCCATCACCAGGAGGTCAGGAGAGCTTCCCTCCAGCACAGACCGGACACATCCAAGCCCTGGGAGGGCTCTTACCTAACCGACCATCCTCAGGTCTTTCCCAGAGCCCTGCAGGGAGGCTCATTCCACCACAGTTTCACCACAAGCTGTTGGTAGAACAAGCCGGGTTTCTCCCTAACCTGCTTTTGGCTAAACCAAACTTCTCCTCGTACTGCACCTCAGGGCTAACAAATGCTTATTAGCTCCAGATTCCTCTACAGATTTCCTCTAGGAGGCTCCTTGCCTTCTAGGAAACCCCTCACTGCTGAGCTGAGCTTGAGGCGGGGTGGTCAATGCTGGAGTTTTTCCACTTTGTTCTGCCAAGAGAGTTCGGCTCTGGCCGTCCCAGTGGCGTCTCCGTCCCGCTTCCCCGGGGAGCAGCCTCTGCAAAGACAAGGAGAGAAAGGGAAGAGGTGTTGAGCTGCTTTTTGCATCCCCCCGAGCGACGTTCAGGCTAAACCAGCCCCCGCCCCGAATTTAAACGGCATCAGGAGTGCCCTGCGATGGTAACCGGCTCCCACGGGACACCGGGAGCCTGGAGCAGCCTCGAGTCTCCTGTGCAGCGTGACCCAGGCTGCATCTCCCACCTTTGCCAGCCTCTTCCTGGCTCCTGGAGCTCCCGGGGTCCGGAGCTGCCCGCGAGACAACAGTTGGGCCCCGGGAGAGCAGATTTACCGTTGCAGATGGTTTCAGTTAGCGCTCAAGACACATTAAAGCCAACGAGAGTTTATATTTAGCTGGGTTTTTTTAAAAGGAAAGCCTTTTATCCTCCTGGCTGGTCATCCATCAAGCCCTTGGGAGGGCGGGGTCGTGTCTCCAAATAGATCCCACGGACAAGCGGCCGCTGTGAAACCACATTTCCTCCTGGGAGGGCCCTCCAGAGACAGGGGCGCTCGGCGTGGCCGGGCCGCTGGTCGCCAGCCTGCGAGCAGCCTGGTCACGGGAGCTGGCGGCCGGACAAAGCCGGGGCAGGGACACGGCCGGCTGGGGACTGGCTTGGCATCGTGGCCTTGGAGCTGCCTCGTAGCCCTGAGCCGACGCTTCTTCCTTCTCCTGCCCGGCAGAAAAATCGCAGTTGGAAATTTTCAGCGGGTTTAACCAGTAAATAGCGTTTGGAGGTGGTCGTTGTGAATCTAGTGTTGTGGAGTCAGAGAATCGTGGAATCAGAGAATCATGGAATTATAGAATCATAGAATTATAGACCCATGGAATCATAGAATCATGGAATCACAGAATTATAGAATTATAGAATCATAGAATCATGGAATCATGGAGTCATGGAATTATAGAGTAATAGAATCATGGAATCATGGAATTACAGAATCATGGAATCACAGAATTATAGAGTAATAGAATCATGGAATCATGGAATTATAGAATCACAGAATCATGGAATCACAGAATTCTAGAATTATAGAATCATAGAATCATAGGATCAGAGAACCATAGAATGATAGGGGTTGGAAGGGACCTCTATCAGAGAGTCCAACCCCCCTGCCAGAGCAGGATCACCCAGGACAGGCTACACACGGTGTAGTAGCTCCTGAGGTGTAAACTGGTCTCTACTGGTGGGACAAGCAGTCACACCAGCGTGGTGGAGCCCTCCGAGCTGCCCCCCGCAGCTGATGGCAGGTCGGCTGTTCCTCAGGGCGTGAGGCTTGTACCGTCGTACTGGTCACAGCGTCGCTGGCGTGAAAATTCAGGTGGCAGCCCAAAGGCCGATGCGGATGGTGGGGAACGTTCTAGAACGCGGTGCGAGGTGACTCCGCTGCAAAGGCCCCCGGAGCCCTGGCTGGGAGTTTGTCGCCAGGCGTTCACCTCCGGGCACAGCCCTCTTGGCAGCTCGGTTGCGTTTCTGGGTTTTCAGGCAGCACGGCCGCCCCACAGCCCTGAGGATCTCCGGTCGGAGCACCGCGGCTTTCCGCTTGGGAAGGCTCCACCAGGGCCCTCGTTCCTGCTGCTGCTGTTTTAGCCATGACAGGAAAACTCGGTGAAGGAGAAACCTGCCGTCGGGGACAGGAAAAGTTGCTTGGCTGGAAGCTGCCTTTACTCAGGCCAGTATAAATGTTAGTGGATTTACTTCAGGTTTACGTTGGCCTCGAGGAGAGGGGAGTTGGCCCCTGTTTCTGTGTTTCACAGCCCTTGTGAGAGCACGAGTGTGGTTGATCGTTACGATTCCCTTGGCTTTTCCGAGGACTCGGTATCACTGATGTTGTTTTAATTGCCACAGATGGATTTGGAAGCCCAGTTTGTCCTGGTTCGTTCCGGCGACCGCGATTCCCACCAGCACCGGCACGGTGCGCTCCCCCAGCACGGGTAGAGGGGGATTTTTTAGGCTCTAGGGATGGTGATGTCTGAAGAACACAGGGCAAATCACAGCTCTGGGGCAGCAGGACCCGTGGTGAATTACTCTGCTGATTCTAAAGAGCTTCCCTCCCCTGGGAAACTACCAGGGCGCTTGGGAGGGGCTCTGTGTATGCACAAGCAAAACCAGTTTGGAACTGGAACCAGTCTGAGATTAAACCATTTCCTTTGCTCTCTTTCCAAGAATGAACTTTATTTTTCCAGTTGATCTGAAACAGGGAATATTGGGACTTGGGTTTGGTTTTTTTTCCCCTCCTTCCTTGCGTCTGGATGCTTTCCCAGAAAAACACAGAAAATGAAACATTTATTTTTCTTCCCAGTGAGAAAGTTTCTTCTTTTCTGGGAAGAGGTGCAAGGGTCGGACTAGAACTGCTATGGGCCTTGCTTTGTGAGGAGCAAACCGAGACAGGAGAGGCAGAGCCTGGTGAAAAGGGCTGGAGGGCAACGTTGTGAGGGGGCCAGAAAGTCTGCGCTTGTGCCTATCAAGTGGTTTCTTTCCTTCATGGCAGCTCCACAAACTGGGAACCCTCCAGATTGCAAGGCCTTTGTGCTTTGAGGAGAAGAGAAGGGACAATTTTCCCACTGGAGGAAACAGGGAGATGCACAGGAAGGAACGTGTGGATTTAACTCTCACGGAATCGGTGTTTTGGTTCCAGTTTCCAGTGCTGAGCCAAGTAGATGCTGGAGAGGAGGCATCGTGGACTCGGGAATGATCTGCCCATAATGGCTCCTGGTCAGCCTGGAGGGTGGTCCATCTAGTCCGGCCTCCAGTTCCTTCCAGCGGAAAACCACGAAGGCTCTGCAGCCCTGTGTCCTCTCCTGGGCTGGAGGTGGTGCAGCTTCCTGGAGACTCAGGAGAGCGAGCACCTCCTTCTCTCTGGGCTTTGCTCCGACCGTTTGCTTCCCAGGCTTCCCGTTTCACATCTTGCCTTTGAGGTAGGACCCGTCTCTTTAGCTGAGGGCTTCTGCCACACGAAGAACAGCAGCGCTGCTGAGTATTCCGATATTATCCAACCATTTTACCCAAGAGCAGCTGCCGGTGCCCCGGCCAGCGAGCAGGTCGAGGTCGCGAGGGCCGCGCAAGGCTGTGGAGTTGCTTTCCAGGGGAGGTCCTGCTGCCCCGGTCCTTTCTCTCTGGATGGCTTTGGGTGACACCCAGAGCAGGAGAGGAAGGGGCCGACGGTTCTGGTTCGCTCCCCACCTCCACTCTCCCGCTTTGGAGACCTCCCAGTAAGTAACCCAAGCCCAGAGCTGTGGTGGCAGATGCTGCTGGGGAGGAGCTTCCAGTCTCCGAGGCTTTAACCACCCAAGGATCCAGCCTCTTCATCCCCACAAATTAGAGACCAGCAGGGAAAGGGATGAGAGCGAGAAGCACAAAACCCCCGCCCTGCCACCAACCAGCCCTCCCCACCCCTCCTCTCCTCCAGCCCCTCATCTCGGCCGTGCGCCGAAGCTCTCGGCAGGGCTGGTGTGGTCTCCTCTGGGGAGGAAAGGAGGGGATTAACCACCCCCAGGAAAGGGCTGCGTTGCCGTGCGAGTGCCGGAGCCAGCGGGAGACGGCTCTGAGGGCTCGCCCACCGCAGCCTCCCCTTCCTCCAACCCTCTCTCCAGGGGCTCAGAGGCAGGCCTGTTGTGACTCTGTGGCGGCGAGGAGAGAGTTTGAAAGGCAGCAGCATCCTGCAGAAAAAAAAACCAACAACTTGGTTGAGGAAGGAGCCCAGCAGATGCTCAGGGGGGGTTGGTTTGCTCCCAGTCCTCCCAGAGCAGAGCGAGTGGAGGTGCTGGGGAGGGAGGGAGGTGGGTGTTTTCTTTTGCTCTTGCCAGCGAGCTGCAGAGGCTGGGCAGTAGCTCATCCTGTGCAGATGGGCGGCGTCAAAGTCTCTTGTGGTTAAGGGTATTGTGCTGAATTCGTAGAATCCTAGAATGCCAGGTTGGAAGGGACCTCAAGGATCATCTGGTCCAGGCTTTTCAGTGAAAAGGTGAAGTGAGCTGGCCCAGCCCCCTGTCAAGCTGAGTCTTCAAACTGCCCAGAGTAGGGGAGTCCACCCCTACACTGGAGATCTGGATCCAAAGGCCAGCTTTGCTGTGGACTCTCTAGGTCATCCCCGTGCCGGTTGCTACCTGTGAAATGGGGTAATAATCCAGCTCTTCCGCTGTCCTTTCCAAGGCCCAGCTCTTCAGGTGTGCTCAGGCCCCAACTTCCCATGGCCTCCTGAAGCCAAAAAGGCACCTTCCAAGAATCTGCACCCGGGTTCTTCGGATGGGGACTGTCTCCAGTCCGAGTCCTGTGTGACGGTCTCTTGCCCTCGACAGCAGCTGTGGGCAGAACCATCACCCCAGTCAATAATAACACGGCTACAGGTCGACTGGTAAATGCTGGTCTCCACCTCTGGCAGTGGAGACGCAATCCAGCTCCACGTGAAAGATGTTGAACCGCACCAGGAGAGGCTCTGAGTGGCAGGAACAGAGTGTACGTGGGCAAACCAGCACCAGACCTGCGTCCCAGGGCAGTTACTTGTGTGACATTTGGGAAGGGGGTGCTCTTGGCCTTTCCTTCTCCTGGGACAGAACTGTGTGAAAAAGCACCAAAAGCAGCCGTCGCCTCTGAGGGGGCTCTTCTGCTCCCCAGGCTGGGAAGAGTAGCAGAGAGAGGGAGAGCTTTGACCGTTGACATCAACTCCAGGGAAGAATTAGCCTCCTGAAACAACAGCCCAGCACTTTGCCAGGGCTGAGCGGCGTTTACACGCCTGGGACGGGCTCACCGGATCCAAGCCGGACGGCAGCGCGGGACAGCGCCGTCTGCCGACTCCAGCCACGGAGACTCCGAGAGGTGCCCAATTTGCCACATCCTTCGGTAACGTGCGCTCACTTAATGACCTTCTGGCGTTATTTATTCCTCAAATCCACTCGCCGTGCCGTAAATTTACCCAGTCAAGCAGCAACCTTGAGGAAAGTTTGGGTTTTTTTGCCTTCACCCCGCCAAGGGGGTACCCTGGAGCTCGATTCCTCCACGGAGACAAGGCCACCAGTGCCTCAGCCGCTGCTGGGCCGAGTTTCACTGACTCATCACTACCAGCCACATTCATATTGCCACTTCAGTTTGCCAATTCACGTTTTATTTAGCAACCGGCGTGACTCACCCGTAGGATGATGACAGCGAAGAGATGGAGCGATACCGACCTTCAGCGCTCCGTTTCCTAGGGCCAAATGCTTCCTCTACTCCTTCGCTTCCGTCCGAGGAATGAAGTTTGCCATTTATCGGGGCCCCGGAGAGGGAAGTGGGGATGGCATCAGGAAAGCCCAGAGGGATCCTCGGCCGCTGCTCCGGGGCCGGGGAGAGGAGGACGCATCCTGCGCGGAAGCCACGAGGCCGAGCGTTCGCCGGAGCTGTGCAACACCGGTTACAACACATGAAACCGGGCTGAACTTCCCTAGTTTCAGGTTTCACATCAGGCTTTGGGCTTCAGCCAGATCCCTTGAGCTTGGATTGGGGAATTTAGGGGGTGACTTCCAGCAGCCCTGGCAGCGTTACCGGAGTCTTGCAGGTTTTAATATTTGTCTTACGACTCCTGGTTTTGGAAATCAGCCCTATTGAACTTCTGTGAAGCAACACCAAGCAAACAAAGGTTTTAGGCGTCATCGAGCAGAAAATCCTCCCCAAACATCACATGTCCGTTCTGTAAGTTGAAGAGGAATTAAAAAAAAAGGAGACTATTAGTAATTAATTTTATAGAAATGCTCATGGTTGCTTTGCCAGTTTGCCCAGACAGGGCTGATCAGCAGCCTTCAGGGGCTTGGAAAGAGATGATCTTCAAGGTCCCTTCCAACCCAAGCCATTCTAGGCTCCTGTGCTGTCTGATGAAGTGTGGACGGGAGGCCTACGATCCGATATCATTTATATTTTTAAGCGACTTAACCGACCGGAATCCAGTTGCATCCACCTAAAGGGCTTGTAAAATGGGCATTTTCATCAGGACTGAAACACTGTCCCACTTGCAACCGTATTTTTACTGCGAGATGCTTCATCTTCGTTTTATTGTATCTGACCTCATTTTCGCTTGATTTTTTTTTTTATAAAAAAATACCATTTTAATCACATTTTATTTCTAGCGATGTTTTATATTTGTGTATATTGCGCATTGCCTCGTTTCATGTTACCTTCCGATGTTCTGAGAGAACCTTCCAAGGAAAGCAGTTTTGGGATCCAAAAATCTGTGTTTTTTTCAAAGCTCGAGAACATCATTTTCTCTGGTTTGGGGTGTATTTTAGAGAGGAACGGTTTGGAAATTTGATTTCCTTCACCACACTCAAGCTCTGGTTGCATTTCCCAGGCGCGGTGGGATCTTCATTTCAGGGCATCCCTCCCGATGCCTTAATCATGGAATATCCCTGGTTGGAAGGGACCTCCAAAGGTCATCTAGTCCAACCCCCACGACCCATTATCATCCTGAATTCTTAATCTTAACCTCTGCATGGTGAAGGCATCTACCCCACTTCTCCTGCGCTGCCAGAGTTGCCTGGGAGCTCTTCCCAGGACCAGAGGCGAGAGGTCCCGGTCTTCAGCGAGCGCTTGAGGTGACAGGTGTCAAACGCCTGTAGGTTTGTTCTTCTTGACATCCCGGGATGCGCTCGCAGAGGCTCCTGCCCTCCTTCTCCAGCTCCCCTTTGATGCCCCTCTGCTCTGAGCTACTTCAAACAGCCCGGGAGGGTGGTTCAGCCAGGTGGGTAATTACACCCTTGTGCAGCTCACTGGTGCTGCAGCCCCTTTGAAGTGATTTTTACCACCCAGCCTCCCCGCCAGGAGCCACAGGCACACACACATCCCGCCGAGTTCAGCCTCCCTAGCAGCTCTGCCCTAGGGGCTCGATGGGAAGGTGGGAGTGGACGGGGTGGGGGACAAGGAAACAAGATGAATGAAGGCTTAAAATAATAATAATAAAAAAAAAACCAACAACCCAAGGAAGCCCATAAACCATCTGTCAAATATTTTATTAACCCTTCAAGTTCTCCAGCACATCCCTGGCGTGTGCTCCCGGTCCTGAGCGAAGCCAGGCTGCGTCAAGAAGAGGTTTCTCATCAACTGGAAGGAATCAAAGATCTGTCCCTAATGCTGACAGGCCCTGACCAGCTCCATCCTCTGGTGCTGGATGACACTCTTCTCTCTGTGGGCTGAGCTGCAGCCTGCAGTGTAAATACACAGAGCAAAGGACACAGAGACCAGGATGGCCCAAGCCTGCTCCTGGCTCGGTGTGAGCACCACTAGACATGCTGACTGGTGAGCACTGGTAGCACCTGTTCCTCCAGGAGCACTGACAGTCATCCACCGACCTGAGAGGATTGGGAGCAACTGCTCTGAAGATCCTGGCACCAGCAGCTCTTGGAGACAGGAGGCTGAGGGAAATGGGCTCTTGCTGGGGTTTGGAAATGTCCCTGTTCTACCTGACCAGGAGCTCACGATGGCAAACAAGGATTGCAAGAGCCTCTCCCTCCCTTGCTTTGTCCGGTGGAGGTCACAAACCTGGATGTTTATCCTTCCCTTCGGCTGCAGACGAGTGTCTCCTTGATTACAGACACAGACCAACATTTCTTTTGGCTTGGAAGTCATTTGATTGTGCCCTGGCAAAGCCTCCTGGAGCCACATAGTCCTAGAGACCGGCACATCCCTCCTCCTCACTCCCCACCACCTTAACCACCAGATCTCCTGTCAGCAACGCTCAAACATTCAGTTGTCTGGCAGAGGCGCTGCGGGTTTGAGGGCACCTGGGGGTGTGAGCTGCAGCCTCCTGGCTTTTCACCTCCAGCACCACCACCAGGAACGCTGCCTGATGCAGAAATGATCTTTGTTAACAGCTGGCGTTCCGATAATTGAAATTTATCCCGGCTTCTCCCGTTAGCCTGAGCCCGCTGGGGAAACCAGTGATAGTTTGGGTTTGGAAGGTCATCAGATTCCAATTTTCCTGAAACTGGAGGTGAAAGCTCAGTGTCACCTTCCAGCTCTCACAGACCTTCCATCGAAAGACCAAACGCAGCCGTGCAGAAGACAGGCCCTACCCAAAGCCAAACTTCCCACCTCTCCCTTCAAGGATTTGGGAGGATGTTCCCCGCTGGTGGATCTCTGCGCTCGTTTGAACGGTGAAGGTCTGCAGGAGCCAGAAACTGATTTGAATTTGGTTTTGCAAGACCAAACATGGATGGATTGATTAACTAATGTCTTAGTCAGCCTGCTCTGGCCGTGAGACCACCAAAGACACTTCAATATTCTCTTACTCATGGATGAAAACTAGAGATGGGTCGATTCAGATTGGACATTAGGAAGAAGTTCTTCACCATGAGGGTGGTGAGACCCTGGCACAGGTTGCCCAGAGAGGTGGTGGAAGCCCCATCCCTGGAAGTTTTTAAGGCCAGGTTGGATGGGGCTCTGAGCAACCTGCTCTAGTGGGAGGTGTCCCTGCCCGTGGCAGGGGAGTTGAAACTGGATGATCTTTAGGGCCCCTTCCAACCCTGACAATTCTATGATTCTATTTAATCCCGTTAATTAGCTGTTAATGACGGGCTGAAGCCAAAGGCCTCGTTCCCTTGAACCACGGACATTCCCTGATCCAGACTGGATAGCTTGGGGCCACCCCACGTTGGTTGTGTTGTATTTGCTTGTGCAATGAGCTTGCTTCCTTAAAAGAGAGGGGGTTAAATCTCTCACAGTGGATTTGCTCCTCCACAGTCGGGCGACACGAGCAGCCTGGGCACCCTGTCCCGACAGCCACCGTTGGGTCATGACTGGTGCTGCCACTGAAGGGCAACCGGTACGACTGGAGCTGGGAAGTGGCTTCCGTATGGAAAAAGTCTCCTGCTTGGAGAATGGATTTGAAAGAGGGTCTGATAAAGGTCCACAAACCCACGTTTGTCTCAAACCTGCAAGGAACAGCGGGTGCCTGATGCAAAGATCAGACAGATTTCAAACAACAAAATAAAGCAGGAGAGGCTGAGAGGGCAGAGCAGGGGAAGGGCTGCTCGGCACAATCGTGTTCCTCCCCTCCTCACGCCAGCGGCTGATCCCTGACGGTGTCACCAGCACCCAGGGAGCCCTTGGTCCTGGCTGACGGGGTCGGTTCTACAGCTCACCTTGCCGCTGGTCTCTTGCCCCCGGCCTGGGTTGCCGCGCAGCCTCCGTCAATAGTTCTCTTTTTGGCATGGAGATTTTTGTTATTTGGGTTTGGTTTGGTTTAATCTCTAGCAAAAAAAATCAAAACCAGGCAGGAGTCGGGCTGGGAAAGATTTTGCAAAGGGCAGAGAGGTAGTTTTTAGAATAACATTGCTCGCTGTGTAATTTATGACCGCTGAGGAGGCCCCTTTTTACCTCCTCGATCTCCACAGAGAAACTCTGGAGCTGTAGAGAGGGCTCAGCAGCCTCTGGCGAGCTCAGCCTGAGCGAGATGCCAGCTCCTGTGTCTGCTCCCGGGATGCCACCGAGGCGGGACATTGATAAAGGTGTCACCTGAGGTCGGCAGCTCTCGAGGACCGACTTTGCGCTTCGCTGCGGGGCGGCGGCGGCGGCGGCTGCGCTCGGGTCTGGAGGGCGTCATCGCGACGCGTCGTTTGCCTTTGATCGGTCGATAGCTGGGACGCGTTGGAAAACAAGGGGCATTTCCACAGCTCTGGAAAGAAGTTCTTGGTTCCAGGCAGCGGCGGTACGGTGCCGTCTACTCGGCAGCATCAAGGGAAGGCAGGGCACGGAGATTGCGAGAGGGGTTGTGGGACAAAACAAGGGCAGGGCCACCGGAGGGGTGGAGGTGAGGAGAGCCTGGAGGGTGGAGACTCACTTGGGCAGCCCAGCAACTTCCAGTGTTGTTTTCTGCAGTTTCCACCGCCGAGTTCTGAGGAGCCCGCTGGTGGCAGAGGAAGCTGCGGTGATGCCGGGCGAGCCGGCCGCGCGAGGTGAGAGATGGATTCCTCACGCTCCCTCCCTGGAGAAAGTTGCCTTTTGTTTGCCATCGTGACAAACAACCCTCAAACCGTTGTCACTGAAACGGAACGACCCCCTCTGCTGTTCCCGTTCCGAGGGGCCCGGCTCCACAGTAGCTCTGTGCAGGGGCAGATGTGTCCGAAGGAACCCCCGATCCCAAACTCACTGAAATCAACAGGGAAACTTCCATCTCGCATTTAAACCCGAGCCTGAGGCCATCTGCCCCGGTTTGCCTGCTTTTGCCGACTGATAAAGGGCAACAATAAACCTGTGCAAACGATTAGGAAAATGCAAAGCCCTCATTAGGAAAATGCAAACCATTAACAGGTCAGGAGGGCTCCAGGAGGGTCACAAGAGACAAAGAGGCTGAACTAAGGAATGAAGCTGCTGGCTGGTGTTCCTCCTGCACACCCACACTGCTCTACGGTTGCTGTCGAAGCTGAAGGCAGAGCGGCTGTAGAAGACACGTGAAAGCCTGGTAAGGAGTGGGAAGCGCCGGGGGTGTGCGCTCGGAGCTGCACGCTGAGTGTCACACCTCGGGATTCCCCTTTTATGTCAAACCAGTGCCTGCCTCCAGCACAGACCCACCACACCCACAGACCCACAGACCCACCAGACCCTTAGCCTTCCAACTTTGGGGTGAGAAGAGCCATTTTCTCTAGCGGGCACCGTCAAACCCAACTCGGATCGATCGGGGACCGATAGATCCTCTTGCGCCCACTTTACCACCAGCATCTCATCCCTGAGGCACCTCGAGGGAGGGGGCTGGGACCTTTGGAGGGAGCTGCGGAGGTGTTGCGTGGGGAGATGGTGCAAACAGGGAGCCAGAGCCCTCCCGTCCGACGTGTCAGCCTTTGCTGCGCACGCCCGAGGACACCCGGCTCGGCTCCTCAGAGGCCGGCGGGGAGCCAGCTCCAACCACCCGCCGTCTTCTCCTCCCAGCCCACCCTCCTACCTCTCCGACCGTCAAAAGCACCGGGAGCCAGCACCCCTCCCTCCCAGCGCCGTCTCTCCGCGGCTCCGCGCCCATTTCCCAGCTCCGTCAGCGACTTGGCAGCCGTGGGCCGGCGAGTGCCCGCGGGGGGTACGGGGCGGGGGGGTGCGGTGAGCCGGAGACGCCCCGCTTGTTGTTTATTTGGTTACCGTTTTGTGGTTTTCGAAAGGTGCCTGCAGGTCTGCAGGAGAATCTGCTGCGAGATGGGCCTCGCCCTGTTCCCGTCTCCTCCTTGGGCCCAGCCGGTGCCGCACGGGCTCCGGGTTTCCGTGTGTGTGTGTATGAGAAAGAGCAAGTGAGAGCAAACCCCGCCGAGGCAGGGACATGCAGAGCTGCGTGGGGTTTCTTCCAGCTCCTCTCCCGTGCAGCAGAGAGCAGGAGTCCCAGGCACCCCATCATTAACCCCGTCCTTGCCCGGCGTCTCCTGCAAGGTTAGAAAGACTCGAGGTTTGACTCTCTTAAATTTCTTCGTAATGGTAAAATCCCTCGTGCAAGCTTGGGAGTATCTCCAGGGTATCTCCAGGGTGCCTACAGGGCTGGGCTCATAAGTCGTAGAAATCATAGCGATCAGAGAAGGGCAGTGGAGCTGGGGAAGGGTCTGGAGCAGGAATCTGGTGAGGAGCGGCTGAGGGAGCTGGGCTTGTTCAGCCTGGAGAAAAGGAGGCTTAGGGGAGACCTTCTGGCTCTCCACAACTCCCTGGAATTCAGGAGGTTGGAGCCAGAGGGGGTCGAGCTCTGCTCCCAAGTGACAAGAGGAAACTGCCTCAAGTTGCCCCAAGAGAGGTTGCAGTTGGAGCTGAAAAGCAATTTATTGCCCTTTGGGGTTGTCCAGGCCTGTCCCAGGCTGCCCAGGGCAGGGCTGGAGTCCCCAGGATCCCTGGAGGGGTTTCCAAGCCCTGGAGCTGTGGTGCTGAGGGACAGGGCTCAGTGGTGCCCTGGCAGGGCTGGGGCAATGTTTGAACTTGATCGGAAAGGTCTCTTCCAGCCAAAATGATTCGATGATTTACGGTTGCAAGGCTTAAACGCGGTTTCAGGACCCACAACACCGAGCCAGCTGGCAGAGAGGGCAAGGGATGGTTCCTGCTTCCTTCTGCGACAACCTGCCCGTCTACAGGCTCCTAGTGCTTCCTTTTCCTCTTGTCTGGGCACAAAGCAGTTGGCATCGGGGCTTTGGGCTGAATGGGCTGTGTAGGTGTTGCACGCCCTGCTCGGAGGCAGGATGGGGACAGAGGAAGTTTCTGATAACACCCAACACTGCTAAGTGTGGAAACATCTTCTGTTGCCTCCACGAGATTGCTGGTGATAATATCTGGTTCAGGAAGGTGATACCTTTGATGGTGGTTTAATGGTAACCTAGAAGGGGAGTCGTCCTAGCTAAGTCTTTCTCCTCGGGAACCAGACTTGGAGCTTTTCTTTGGAAGGTTTGAGCGTTCCGGGCAAGCTCTTCCTTTGTGACCTGACGTTAAGAAGTGTTTGGAACAGGCACCGTCTCTCCGTTGGCTTTTTGCGGCGCCAGCAGCTCCGAGTGCAGATCCAGGGCTTTACTCTTCAACTGATCCTTGTGATACTAATGAGTAAACATCACCTCTGACCACTCAAAGGGCCTCTGGCTATGGGAGGATCTGGGCTCTGGGAGCTGCATTCGCAGAGTGCCGGCTGTGGGCCTGATCCTGCCTTCCTCGCTCCTACAAAATCCATAGATTGCACCTGCTGACAAAACTGGGCTGGGAAGGAAAAGTGTAAAATAACCAGATCCATTTTCCAGTGGTGAGTTGAGGGGCTCTGTGTGCTCCGTGGGAGCTGACAGGAGCCTCTTGTAGATTATTTGTCAGATGTTCAGACACACAGGGCATGTATTTGGTGTTTCTGAGGAAGTTCCGCCTCAACATGAGGAAAATCTTTGCTGTGAGGGTGCCAGAGCCTGGGACAGGCTGCCCAGAGAGGTGGTGGAGTCTCCTTCTCTGGAGAGATTCCAGACCCCCCCTGGATCTGTTGCTGTGTGGCCTGCCCTGGGGGATCCTGCTCTGGCAGGGGGGTTGGACTCTCTGATCTCCAGAGGTCCCTTCCAACCCCTGCCATTCTAGGATTCTGTGATATTGGGAAGGTCCGGCTTGGCTGGCCCCTTCACTAGTACAGCTGCAGTTTGGGAGACGAGGTGGCGCAGCCACCGGCAAGAAGGGGAAAAGCAGGAGGGAGAGTGACTGAGCTCTTCGCACCAATCGCTGCCCGGTGTTGATCCTTGTCCGTGTGAGAGCCGGACTCGGCGGCTGCGAGGGAATCAGGATACACCCAGTACCCACCTACGTTGAGTCTTCATTCGGGGTAGGACCAAATTTACCAGGTTTCCCTTTCAAACAGAGCCAGGCCCACTCTGGGGCTGGTCTCCTGCAGGGCCTGGGGGCAGGAACTACCCAAGTTGTAATTCCCTGCGCTCTTTCTGTCCACAGACTTGCAGAACTGAGAAAGTTCATCTTGGCTGGACCTTCAGATTTTGAGATTTGTCAGAAGCCAGATCATAAAGCGAATTCTTCAAGGGGAAGGGGGTGTGAGCAGGGCAGGTAGAGGAAGCCATCGGTGAGGAAGCAGGAAAACATTCTCCTGTGCTGGAAAGCAGTGAGGGAAGGCGATTCCTTTCTAGCCCTTTGTTTGCCGATTACCGTGCGGTTTTATTGCGTATGGACCTGCCGTGAATACCTGACCGATCCTTTAATCCCCGCTGCTCTCGGCTGTAAATCACCATTAAGGCAGAACAAGACATGAGAAAGAAAAGGTTCTCTGCTCTTTCGTGGCTGTGCGTGACTCCCCTGACATCTCCCTCGGCTTCACACGCTTCTCACCTGGAACAGCTGGGACTTTGGGTGACCAAAGTTTCTTTACTTAACATCTTGTGTTTCTCTGGTGCCTTCCTGCCAACGAGCACGCACACGCTTGGCCAAGATGGTCCGTTTGAGCTGTGGGGCTGCAGCTATGACTCAGAACGGCATCTTTTTTTATTATCCCCTTTGCTGAGACGAGTGGAAGCAGCAGGTGTTTGCTCGGTGCCGTGTCGTGAGGCGGTGGGACAGCCGGAAGCACAGCCCAGGGGCCTCTGCTCCTCCTCCCCATCTCCAAGCGCTGAGAGGCACGGTCACGGCTGAGAACGAGACCCGAGGACCAGGTGACCGGTCCCTTTGCTGTAAGTCCCTCCAGCTAGGAGCAGAGTCCGACATCCCGCCTCCCGGTTCCCTTCCAATCCCACACTCCCACCCACAGCTGGAAATAGCGCTGAGGAGCCCTGGCCAACAGCCCCTGCTCCAGCCACCGGCTCCTCCTCCCTTCCCGTTTAGTCCTCGTCCCAGGGAGAACGTGACGATTGTCTGCGAGGCACTTGAAGTGGTTTTTTTGGTCCTTTTCTTCGCATTTCCCGCTCCCAGAGCAGAGGATGTGCCCTCTAATCCCTTCAGACCCTAGGTGGGGAGGCAGGAGCCACGCTGAAGGCGTTGATGGGGAGGCTGGTCCGGTCGGTGAAGTCCCATCTGAGCTGAGCAGCGCTCGGCCCGGTGACAGAGGGACACAAAATGATAGATCACCGGCTCCTCGCAGGCTACAATTTAGTCCTCCCGTTGCCATATTCCCCTGCAGTTAATGAGCACCCTGTGTACTCCGAGGAGGCCGCTGCGGCCGGGGAATATGGAAACCCAGAGAGACTGGAGCTTTCTAGGATTCAGGGGAAGGCGTCTGGTGGGATCGGTCAGGAGCCGAGCCAAGCGTGACCCAAAGAAGCGCAACTGAATTTGCTCAGAGCTCTGCCGAGTTCCTCGTGGCCGAGGCTCTGAGCTTGGCTTGGGCCTGATTCATCTCTGAGCTGGGCTTTGAAGGGCTGCAGCGTGGCAGACGGGGTTGGGGCACGGCGGGCTGGTGGCTCTGCTTCATCCCAGCTCTTCAGCAGAGCCGGTGGGAGCTTGCCGAGTTCGATGGGAGGCTGCTTTATTTTTGGAGACGGAGAAACCCAGAGGAAACTCCTAACCTCCATTAAATGTAATGACAAAACACCCCTTGACGTTGCCGGGTCTAGAATCCTGTCCTGTTATTTAGTTCTTTATTGCGTTGCCAACTCTCACGTCTGATGATATTTGCCATTTTCTTCTGGAGCCAGGTTCTGGAGTGGGGCGATGACTTGAGGAGCTCAACTTTTTCATTTCAAGCTGCAAAGGATGTTACTAACCCTCATTACGGTGGAGTAAACCTGAGAAAACATTCACCCGATGAGCTCAAAAGCCACAAACCAAATACAGGGAATAAAAGGAATATTTTGATAAATCTTTAAAGCTAATCCATGGGTTTGGGAGCACAGCTCGTGTTGTCTTAACAAGTCCTTTGGACGGTCCTCTGCTTTTGGGCAAGGTCTTGCAGTCTCTTATTCTAATGAGGAGAGTCTCTGAGAGCCTGTGTGTTAAGTGTGGATATCTCAGGATGTCCAGCTTCTCCGAGCTCCGTGCTCTGGCCTCTGCCTCCGGGCGTTACGAATGTTTCTTCCTTACTTACCGTTAATTGCTTCTCATTTGATCACAATAAATCAAGAAAGCAAATCATAGAATCCTAGAATGGGAGAGGTTTGAAGGGACCTCTGGAGATCAGAGAGTCCAACCCCCCTGCCAGAGCAGGATCCCCCAGGGCAGGCCACACAGCAGCAGATCCAGGGGGGGGCTGGAAAGTCTCCAGAGAAGGAGACTCCACCACCTCTCTGGGCAGCCTGGGCCAGGCTCCATCACCCTCCCAGCAATTTTCCCTCCTGTTGAGGTGGAACTTCCTGGGTTCCAGTTCGTGCCCATTGCCCCTCGACGCCCTGAGCGGATGCAGAGCCGAGCGCTTGAAGTTGGGAGGCACTTCAGCCCTTCCCGACGGTCCAACACAACCCGTTCGTAGTGCCCCGGAGACCTTGTTCCGTTCCTTACCTTGGCAGGTGTCTCAGGAGCCTCAGTCCCGGCGTGAATATGGAGTTTGAGGAGAAGGTCTCTAGGAGCGCAGCGCCAGGCCACACAGTCCTGGGAAACGGGACTTAACTGTGGCACCCTCTGTGCCGGCTCCGGGGACAGAGGGACGGAAGGGAGCCCAGCACGGGCTCCGCACACGGCTGCCCTTCCTGAGAGCCGAGGAGTGGATGGAGCTGGTGTTACTGGGACATTGCCCAGCTGAACTGGCACAGAAGGAGAAATGCACGAGGAAATGGCTGGAACAGCTGATCGATCGGGCAGCCTCACGTATTCCAGGCATCTCCTGCTGACCTTCGCCTTCGGATCGGCATGTACAGCGGGATTGGTCCAAGAACTCCCACCTGAATGAGCTTTCCGTAGGGAGGGTCTGTGATTCCGATGCTGTGAAGTTGTAAAGCGTGTTTTCGTTGTGGAAATGTTTCCTCTCTAATCCACAAACCTGAATTCTGAAAATTTCAGAAGTCAGCGACTTTTTCCGTCCAAAAGTGTAGGAATTTTCCTTGGGAAATTTGAGAGATGCGAAAGAATGTTTCTGTATTGCGTGAGAAACTTCATCTGGAGCGAGGTCTGCTCTGTGCCCTGAAGGACACTGTAACTCCCAGCAGTCAATACTCAGCAATTCGGAGAGAAAATTGTTTGGGGTTCTCAACACGATCTCTAAATTCAAATTCTTGTAGAGCCCACTTGGTACGGATGCTGCTTCCTTAGAATCTGAGCATCCCATCCCAGAATCAGCTACATAAGAGGGATGTGATTCCTTAGAATCTGAGCATCCCATCCCAAAATTAGGTACAGAAGGGTCCTGGTTCCTTAGAATCTGAGCATCCCATCCCAACTTTAGGTATAGGAGGGGCCTGATTTCTTAGAATCTGAGCATCCCCTCCCAGAATTAGGTACAGGAGGGATTTGATTCCTTAGAATCTGAGCATCCCCTCCCAGAATTAGGTACAGGAGGGGCCTGATTCCTTAGAATCTGAGCATCCCATCCCACAGCAGAACCACCTGTTGAGACAGGAATGTCAGAGCTTTAAAGATTTGCCTGGGGGCTCCAGAGGCATTTGTTTGTCAGGCAGAAGACCCCCCTCCAGCAAGCGGTATTTGTTGAACAGGGGAAGAGAAGCTGAAGCCTGTGCGGCAGAACAGCCAGACATCTGCACGGGGAAGGCTCTGCCCGGGTTAGGGATTCCTACGGAGCAGCTGCTGGGCTTGCAGCTTTGACAGCTCTGGAGCTATAAATCCTGCAGCTGAATTTGAGTCAGAGAGGGAACACTGGCACCTCTTGAACATGTTCTGCTGCTGAAGGGGGTTATTTAGGTCTCTGCCACCCACGACGTACGATGTGAAAGACATCACCCGGGTTCCTGTGGATACATTAAAAGAAATCTGGGGGCTGGCTCCCTTTCGTTTGCCAATTCCCATTTAGCTGGGTTGCATTTGCAGGTAGGTGCAGGCTCGGCAGAGAGGGAGAAAGGGAGCCAGCGCCGGCTTGGAACGAATCCGTGTAGCCCAGGGCCTCTGTGGAAATCAGGGGGTTGACAAACCCCGGGGATGGTGGATTTTGCCGCTTGGGCTTTACCCCCTCTAACCAAAGAAGCTCGGATTTTACATGGAAAGTCCACAGCTCAGTCCCCAAAGGCCGTGGTGCCTTTGGCACTGGATTCTGTGCTGTCCGAATCAGGAGCTTTCTGAAAAATAAGGTCTGATGTTCGAAATCAGAGTCAGATCCTCCCGTGCAAAGGGCTGGAGACGGGGGAGGGACGATCCCAAACCTGGAAAGTTTCCACAGAGAAACCAGACTGGACACGAGGTGTGGGAACGGCGCTCTCTCCTCTTACTGATAGGCAAACAAAGCACAAAGAAGGCAAATGGATTTGCCCAGGGCTATGCAGGAAGCCAGTGAGGGAGCCAGGAAGCTCCCAGAGCCCCATTCCACCCCTCCAGCTCTTCCCCTCTCAAATACTCCCAATTCCCTCCACCTAGACCATCCTTGTTTGTGAAACAACGCGCAAGACTCGAGTTCTGCTTGTGGCTGAGAGCAGGAACCCGTCACTCAAGGGGTTAGTGGCAGGGGATGCGATTCCCAGGGGATCTGCGGACATGGATGGGATTGAGGGCCGGGATCAGGGAGCAGCGGGGTCCCCGGTGACCGGGGAGCTCTGAGCTTTGTCCTCGGTGCTGGGCTGCGGAGGGAGCCAAGGCCAAGCCTCCCTGCTGCAGGGGAGATTCTTTACGAGTGTGAGGAAGGCAAAAAAAATAGGATTAATGAGTGCAAAGGGTGGGGATAGGGCCCAGGGCCTGAAGATTCCCAAGCACTAATGTCTCAGGTGTGTACATATATGGATATTTATATAAATATATGGGAATATATCTATTTATATAAATATATGGGAACTGTTCGGAGGGTTGAAGGAAGGTTCAGTGCTTTCCAGAGGCGGGGGTGACCCTGTGGTGAAAGTGCTGGCCTAGAGTTCAGAAAACCTGCTCTCCTGCCACCCTTCCCGGGGCAGCTTTCGACAAGTTTCCGAGTTTTTCCCTGCCTCGGTTTCCCAAACTTCTGTTTCTGCGCCGCATCCCTTTCGATCGATCGCCCGTTCCTCGGAGGAAGGGACTTTGTATCCCCAGCTCTACCCGGAGTAGGGCTCCGGTCAGGTCACTCCACTGGGTACTGTTGTCACCCTGCAGGCAGGGAGATAAACTGGGAAGTGTCCATATAATAGTGAGAGAAAGGTTAAGGACTTGGGGATCGGACTACGGAAGCTTCGGGCTCCCGAGGTGGCCGTTGCCAGTAAAGTTTCCGTAGCTGAAAACTCCGCTGGAGGAAGAATGAAACTTTCTGACATTTGTTCTGTTTCGGTTAAAATTGGCTTTGGCAACTTTTGCGCGCGGAGAAAAAGTATTTTCTGCTTCCAGATGTAGAGCCTGTATTTCAATAACCGGGGCACCAAAGGAGTCAGGGAGCTGAGGTTCAGCCCAGCCTTAGACATCTGGAGGGCAGAAAGGCTTTGGTGAGGTCTGGTTTGGTCGGTCCCGCTGCACAGCGACACCGGGGGGCTGGGGTTCCGTGGAGGCTCCTCAGCAGCGCCCAGAGGAGGAAGGAGAGGTGCTCCAAGAGCAAAAGCAGCCACCTCCTCCAGACAGGAGATGAAAGGGAGCGGCAGAGACAGGGCACTGACAGCTGGATAGAGGTGAGTGGTATTTCAGCGGATCTTAAAAGCTTTGATAATCCCCATCTCCTCTGGTTCATCCCCATCTCCTCTGGTTCATCCCCATCTCCTTGCGTCTTCGCCGCACGGCGAAGGTAGATTCCTTAACAGGCAGGCATTCCCTAGAAATCGTTTCCCCTGGCTTTCCTGTGCTTTGATACCTTTTCCATCCCTTACCCACCGGTGGCAGAGCCGTGACTTCAAGTTTACGGCTTTTGTGTGCCCCTGTGATGGGCTTTCTTTCGGTGGCCATCCCCTCCTTGGCTTCACACGAGGCTGCCAGGAGTTGAGTTCGGTCTCCGTGCCCATCACAGAATCACAGAATCCTAGAATGGCTTGAGTTGGAAGGGACCTTCAAGTTCATCCAGTTCTAAACCCCTGCCATGGGCAGGGACACCTCCTGCTAGAGCAGGTTGCCCAGGGCCTCATCCAGCTTGGTCTTAAATATCGTGGTCAAACCTCGGAGCCTGCCAGCGAGGATGTTCTCACAGCTCCCGTAAGCACACGGCTCCCAAGCACCGGGCAGCACTGATTTCCTACGGTCCTGGCTGGCATCCAAACCAGGGAAGAGGAGAAACATCTTCAGGCTCATTCCCATTCTCTTTAGCCATCTGGTCCTGTGTTGCTGGAGCCTTCCCTGCCTCAGAAGGAGGCCCAGCTCGGCTCTTTGTGGTCTCTTCCCTTCTGCCAGGCTCCGTCTCCGCTTTCATCCTCGGTGCCATGCCCGCCCCCTCATCCCCTTTGATTCCAGGACCTGAAGAGAAGACTGGTTTAGGGAATGTCTTGTCAAGTCCACCTCTCCTCCCTCCACCTCCTCCTCCTCCTCCTCCTCCCCAGGGGCCTTCTGCATTGTCTCACTGTGGTGCAGACGGAGCCCGAGAGATCAAAGCCCGACCGTCTTTTTTTAGCTGGGGGAGGAATGCGGCGATGCCTCCTGCGCTGGGAGCTGTCGCCAGCTCGAGCGGAGGGTTCCTCTCCGTAACTCGAGCCTCCCATCCCTGGAGGCGGCTCCAGGATTGACAGGTGACATCGACCTGCTCCGAGCAGGCAGGGCCTTCGCAACAAGTCTGACTTTGCAGCACAGAGCTTTCCGTCAAGGATTTGAAGATGTCTGCGGTTAAGGTGGGATGTGCCTCGAGAATATTCAGCTTTGAAAGAACTTACCTGGGTGGAATTAACCCTTTCCAGAGCTTCGGCTTTCTTTCCTGCTCCGCGCTGGAGCGAGACACGGCCTCCTTCTGAATTTAATCGATGGTAGAGGTTGGAAGGGACCTCTGGAGATCGAGTCCAACCCCCCTGCCAGAGCAGGAGCACCCAGGGCAGGACACACAGCAACAGATCCAGGGGGGTTGGAAAGTCTCCAGAGAAGGAGACTCCACCACCTCTCTGGGCAGCCTGGGCCAGGCTCCGTCACCCTCCCACCAAAGAAGTTTCTCTTCCTGTTGAGGTGGAACCTTCTGTGTTCTAGCTTGTGCTTGTTGTTCCTTGGCCTATAACTGGCCACTCCAGAAAACAGCCTGGCCCCTTCCACTCTCTCTTTTCCTTCCACATGCCCATCACACGGCTCCCATCAGCCCCGTCTCCCTGTTTCTCAAGGCTGCCGTGACACTCTGGAACCGCTCTCACCAGTGGGTTGGTGATGGGCAGGTTTATTGGGGTGTCACCTTCATGCAGACAACTGCAGCTGGGATCTTACTCACTAGAAGCGTAAACTGCCGTCATTTGAACTGAATCATAGAATCATAGAATCGTCAGGGTTGGAAGGAACCTTCATGATCATCCCGTTCCAACCCCCCTGCCATGGGCAGGGACACCTCCCACTAGACCAGGTTGCCCAGAGCCCCTTAAAAACTTCCAAGGATGGGGCTTCCACCGCCTCTCTGGGCAACCTGTTCCAGTGTCTCACCACCACCACTGGAGTGAAAAATCACTCCAGCCTTTCCCGCAGCAGCAGAAGCCTCTGAGTCACCTGCTGAAAAACTTCACAACCCATTTTGACCTTGAGGGTTCCCTCAAACCCATCTTTTGCTGCGCAGAGCACCGAGCCTGGGAGGAGATGTGTCCAGTGTACGACCGATACCTCCTCTGAGGCAGAATCAGACTCGCAGCTTCTACACGTGAATTATTCCCAACCCCAGCATCGTTCCGGGCAAGCTCCGCTGGCATCCGTAAGGCAGCAAAGATGGGATTCCTAAAACCCTGGAGCCTCGGGCAGGTTTTCTTCGCCTCTCTTCCTGGCAGGGAATCCTGTGAGCTGCCAGGAAAACTGATAAAGACTTTGCTCAGAGGGCTTGTTCATTGACTAAATGAAAAGGAAACAAGAGTGAGGAGCTGGGGAGGAGGGAAATTCTCTGCCCTTATCTCGCCCTGGTGAACAGAGCCCTCAGCCAGAGGAGGGGTGCGTCCGATGGAGCAATCGCCTCTGTTTGTCGTGTTTATGCAGATCGTTAGGGCGTCTTTCTTGGACTGCTCCAGTCAACTCCATCCTCTGGTGCATTCCCTTCAGCGTCGAAGATAAATCGTCGCTTCTCCCCGGACCCCTTTGTTCATCCCTGTTCCGACCGAGGGGCTCCTTACGCCGAGGGTGTCCTGGCTCGGAGCCTGGAACGAGGGAGGGATGAGCCCGTGGCCTCGGATTGTTGCTGATCTCCAGCCAAAGGACTCGCTGAAGCTTCTGGATGCTCTGAGCAGCCCTACGTGGCAGATGCTCGGCCCGATTTCTGCAGCGGGGAAGCGGAGGCCCGGCGCAGCGCTCCGGGGTCATATGCTGATTCTGTGGTGGAGCAGGGAATGCAGACGAGGTCTCTCTCGCCTGCTGGGCCTGTGCTTTAGCCACAATCCATCTCCCTGCCCGAGGCCCTTTCTGTGTTCAAAGTGTTCCACGAACAATTGAGGTCTTTGAACTCCTCCTCATCCTGGTTAGTTTGAAAGTGGAGGCAGGGAAGGAAACACCTTCCCCAACTTAGCCCCCAGCCAGCCAGTACTTTTGGGAACTGTGTTTGATTAGGCCTGGGGAGCAGTAATTTGGTCTGAGGTTTCTAAAAAACTCCTTTCCTCTCCGGTTAGAAGCTTGTGAACAGTAGAAGGATAAGGTGCTGCCATCTCCAAAGCAGAGCTTGCTTAAAGCTCCGTAAGAGTTACTCAGACTTGCTCCATCGCAGCTCCTCCTCTGCTTGGGATGTGTCCCTTTCCACCAAATCCATATTTCCCCTGTCCCCCATCCCTGGTGTTTCTCTGTTAGATGCACGGCGAGCACAGGAGAGAGGAAAGCAGGGGCTCTGGTATATGGTGGAGCTGCTGCCAGTCCTGAAGTAGTGACACCGGTTCTCAGAGAGGACGGACTGTAGGAAATGGTGACATTTGCCCCAAGGATGCTCATGGGTCAGCCCAACTCCTGTGCAACGAGACAGGAGGGTCTGAAAAAGGATTTATTTTTTTTTTTCATGGAGAAAATCTCAAAAGAAAGAGTGAGGTTAGAGCAATTCCTAAGTGGAAGCAAGAATGTCACGCAGGACTAGGGCAGTGACTGTCCCCCTGTGCGTGGCACTGGTGAGACTGAACCTCAACTCCTGGGTTCAATTCAAGGGGAAACAGCCTCAAATTTCCCCAGGGGAGGTTGAGGTTGGAGCTGAGGAACAATTTGTTGCCCTGCAGGGTTGTCCAGGCCTGTCCCAGGCTGCCCAGGGCAGGGCTGGAGTCCCCCTGATCCCTGGAGGGGTTTCCAAGCCCTGGAGCTGTGGTGCTGAGGGACAGGGGTCGGTGGTGCTCTGGGGGAACGCTTGGACTCCATGATCTTTAAGGTCTCTCCCAAGCAGAACCATTCTCTGATTCTGTGCCTCTCTAACCAAACCTTTCCATGAGCTTCCCCAGCACTTCCAGATGTCCTGTCTTGTCAGCTTCCTGCCAGGGCCGAGAGGGAAGGGACTGAAGCTCGATGGGAAAAGCTGATCTTGTGGTATTTCCTGCTTGGACTGGAAACCAGCCACGCGTGAGGCTTCGCCGGAGATCCACAGCCCAGGAAAACACACGAGCCCGATAGTTCAGGTTGAGCACGCAAAAGTGCTCCGAGGGCTGGGGCACCTCTGCCATGAAAGAAAGGCTGGGAGAGTTGGGCTGCTTCAGCCTGGAGAAGAGAAGGCTCTGGGGAGACCTTCTCAGGGCCCTTCAGGACTTCAAAGGGCCTGTCAGAAAGATGGGAACAGACTTTGGAGCAGGGCCTGTTGGGACAGGACAAGGAGGGATGGTTTGCACTAAAAGAGGGAGATTTAGATGAGAGAGAGAAAGATGTTTTTGCTGCTGAGGGTGGTGAGAGCCTGGCCCAGGTTGCCCCGAGAGGTGGTCGCTGCCCCATTGCAGGGGAGGTTGGCTGGGGCTCTGAGCAACCTGCTCTAGTTGCAGATGTCCCTGCTCCCTGCAGGGGAGTTGGACCAGATGACCTTGGAAGGTCCTTTCCCACCCAAACCAGCCTGGGATTCTGTGGCTCCCACCCTGCGAGCTCCGAGTGGGGCGTTAGAGGCCGGGGAGGTGCGGGGTTCTGCGCCCACACAGGCGTCTGCACCTTCAAAGCGAGGAGAAAAACGCAGCAAAGCCGACTCCAGCAGCAGGTGGTACCGTGGCTTCGTCGCTCCAATTGTCAGAGACGTCCAGTCGCTTCCAGAGCTCTGGGAAACCTTAATCATGGGTGATCTCAGCGAAAGGAAACCACGGAAAATACAGGAGGTCGGGCTTTGAAGTCATTCCTGATTCATTCCGAAGTATCGAGCGGGTGCTTTGCTGCAAACAGCTTTCTCCTGACGACAACAAGAAGCTGCGGCTCAAATCCCTCGGTGGCGATTCAGGATTTACATTCCCACTCCCAAAGCCCCGTCCTGAACCGGCAACCAGGGTTTGAGGTGGTCGGGGTTTTTTTTTTCGCTTCGTCTTCTCATCAGATGGAAACGCACATGACTGCGCCGCGATGAGTTCGACTGTTGGTGGTTATTAGCGGCTGAAGTTCCGCTCCCCGTGTTTTTAAATAATAATAACAACAATTGCGATGCTTTAAAGATGCCCTCGGGCCCCTGAGCCTAATTTATCTTTTCATCTGTGTTTACACAGCAGTTAGAACAACGGGATCTATATTCAGATAAGGGGGGTTGGTCACTGCGAGAACACAAGTAAATGGGAGCGGATTGGGAAGAAAAAGGAGAGGGAGCTTGGAGGGAAATATTTGGAACTCTTTCTCTTTTTATTCATTTCAGAGTCTGTATTATTAAGGGATCTTTGGTCTTTTAGTTTGGAAAGTTGCAACTGGCTCTTACAAAGTTGATTCCCTCCGCTTGGTCAGGCTCCCAGCCACAGGCTGTTCGTCCAGGCCACTGAGATGCCCACCAGAGCAGATCCAAGGAAAGCCAAGTGGTTAATCACCCGGCTACCAAAAAATGGTAGAGCTGGCCCGGTGGCAGCCGTTGGGGAATGATAGTTTTTGAAGTTCTAACATCGATATTTCTTATCCTTAATTACGGACAGTTTACTGAGTCGTGCTGGTGCAGCAGGATGAAGAGCGAGCTGAGGGCGCCAAAGGGGAAGCACTTGGTGCCTATCCTGATAGATTTTGGATGCCAAGCCCCTTTCCAAGCCGAGACTCTCGTTTTTTGAACCATTACACCAAAGCTGGAGGCGCGCACCCCGGGGCGGCCGGGCGCAGGCAGGCTCTCCGAGGACGGCAGCGCGTCCGTGTCGGACCACGGGGCGGTTCGGCGGAGCAGAACGTCCCCTGTGATGGAGGCGAGGGTTTGTTTGTGTGGTCACAGGAGGGGAATTTTACAGGGGAATGAGTCACCGGAGGGAAAAGGCTGCGCTGCGGGGAGGGGACTGACCGCCCCGGGCAGCGTTTGCCTTGCCCGTGGGTTTTCTGCCTGGCTCGGGTAGGACGCGTCTCTCCGCAGCGCCTGAAAAAATTCCAGCCCCCATCCCACCGTCTGTGAATTGCGGAGACTGGCTCTTCCTCGCCTCTCAGGCAATCCAGGCGGTGCTGGCGAGGCCGCCGGTCTGTACGTACCGTAAGCCCAGCCCGCAGAAGCTGATCCTGATTGTCAATATTTACCCCGTGAGCAGCTCCTGTGGAGCGCTGCAGCCTTTCCTCCCACAGGAAAGAGTTTTCTCCATCCCACGGGTCTGTTGGCGCTTCCCGGGCCCAAGGGAAGACTTTCCTTCCCCTGCCCGGTGCCGAGTTCCTCCTCACCACGAGATGTCTCTGCTCAGCCGCGCCAAGGCAGAGGGATGAGCGGGGAGAACTTCAGCCAGATGAGAGAGAGCTCGTTTGGCTTAGAGGGAATTAAAGTAGAAAATCTCAGCGACTTCCCAAAGATCTTCTTTGATCTCGCTGGCGTCCCCTTTCCTGTGCCGCGCTCAGCTCCCCAGTGAGCAGCACCCTCCTCCGCCCGGCTCCGCATCCCACCGGCTCTGCGGCCGGAACCTCCTGAGCCTGAGGTTTCCTTCAGAAAGACTTTCTCGAAGCCCTTGAGCAAATGGCTTTGCTGGGAGATCACACAGCTCTGGCTGCCTTTGCATCTCCCCACATCTGAGGGATTTCAAGAGGTCCTGCCTGGACCTCAGCAGGGTCCTCAGTGAGAAATAAGACGTTGCTCGTCCCACAAGAGCTTTGAAGTCCCCAAGTCCCTGCTGTCCCCTCCAGGACGCTTCAGTGCAATGGCTGCGGGAGACTCAAGGGGTCCACCAGCTGCAGTTCTGTGGTCCCAGCAGCCAGAACCAGTGTAGGGAGGAGCAAAAGCTGCCCACGGACACAAACTTCTGCTATCAACATTACCAGGAAAAAAAGCCATAAGGGTAGAAGGTTGGGTTTTTACCCACTTTTCTTCCAGGAGAGGCACCCACCTGACCTTGCTCCTGAAGGCAGAACCTTCTACATTCCTGTTTGTCAGCTCTGCTTGGTGCGCTCAGACCCTGGTGCCACCCGAGGGAGAGGGCCCGGCTGGGTTAAAAGGACATGGGACAGGACACGACGGGGCTGTGTCGCTCAGCTGGCTCCTGCCCCATTCGTGTGCGGGGGTGGGTGGCAGAAGGAGGAGGCACGGAGCTGATGGCTTTGGTGGGGAGCACAGGGGGTTTGCAGACCAGCTTGGGCCCAGCTGATGAGGTCCCAGGGGAAAATGGAGAGCGTGACGTTATTTGGCAGAAAACCAGCGAGTGATTCTACGGGTTCCACTTCAGTTGTGAGCCTGATGGAACTTTTTTTGCCTCTGGAGGGTTTCTGTGGAGCATCCTTCTGGTTATTCCTGAGCAGAGCAGGGAGATTCAGAGATCTGTGGGCTGTACTAGAGGGACCACCACCCTGTCTCAGCTCAGTGGGGTGGGCAGAAGTGGGTGCTGTGCCCCTTTGGGGCTGTCCTGAGGGCTCACACAGGTTTTCATGTGGCCTGTCTCTAACCCTGTCGTAGCGGTAGCAGCGATCCCCTGCTCCGAATCCCAAACTGCTCACAAATGACCACAAAGTTCACTATTCTGGAGTCCAATGGCCTCCACTACCTTCTCTTTTCTTCCTTGGACATCCTTGTAGATAAAGCCTTGAGAAAACACCATCTCCACCTCTACCTTGCATGACCCGGAGCCACCTGGCTGCTGGGAGAGGGTGATGCCTGGCAATGGGGAGAATTACTCTGACTTTGCCAACCCGCTCCCAGCAACCAGAGGGACCGAGTCCGTCTGAATTACGTGCCCATTTGTGATCTGAACGTCGTGACTGGAGTGCGGCTGAGCCGTGGGGATGGGATGTGACGGGGACAGGGTCCCTCACACCCATCTCAGCTCGAGCACAGCATCGCTCATCTTCAAAGTGACTCTGAGAAACCAAAACACTGCAAGGGGTGAGGTGACACACTTGGGGACGACGCCGGCAGCAGTGGCAAAGCTGAAGGCCACCCTGAGTGCGGTGCTGTGCAGTGCCGTGCTGCAATATTGTCATGATATTTATTCCCTGCTCTGGGCCTCAGTTTCCCCACCCGGAATTCATTCCGGCCTCCACATGTAAAGGAGGATAAGCTGGCTGAAAAGCACAGCCCCACACGTGCTGAGGAGCGTTGTTACAAAGAGCGTGGCCGGTGCACGATCCTGCTATCCCAGTTTGCCGGTTCGGATCTCGCCGGAGATGGCGCCAACAGACACGAAGCGCCGGCTGGCGGCACGTCTGGGGGCATGTTGGAGGGAGCCCCTTTGGGAAACGAACCTCCCAGACTCCGAGACGAGATAAGGGGATTTAGGCAGAAGGTGCCGCTCAGACTGCGTCTGGAGCGATGTTTTCATTCCCGCTTGGTGGAGCATCCGTGGTAGGGAGGAGAACCTTTATAGGTGGCCTTGCTGGGGTGGAGGATGGTGCTGGAGCGAGCGCGAGGTGCCGAGAGCTCCCGGGCAGCTGAGCGCGGCAGCCTAAGCAAATAAATCTCCGGGGAGAGGAGCCAGGGAAAATTCTCTGATCGGGGCGTAGGAGAAGCCGCGTGGTGCCGAAAGCCTCATTAGCACATCCAGTCCTAACCGTGCCCTTTGCTCCTGCTGTTCTGTACTTGCCTTTCCAACAACACGGGAACCGACAGGAACGGCGCTGGGGGTGCCCACGGCGCTCTGGGCTTGGATCGGCTGCGGAGATTTTAATTCCCGATAAAGCGAAGCCCTGGTGATTTATACCCCTTCCACTTCCTTCCTCGTGGGGATGAAGACATCCCAGAGGAGTCCTCTTCTTCCCAGGACGTTCTTGGGTGATCTCATCTCGCTCTGCCTCTGCCCGCGCCGGCACCGGCGAAACCGACGCTGGCGCTTCGCGCGGGATCCCGGCTTCGCGGCGGTGGGGAAACTGAGTCACAAAGGGGCTAGTGACGGGTTACCCAGGGTATATCAAAGAGACCTGATCCAGCATTAACTGAGCTCATGGAAAGGCTCTCTCAGTGACTTTAGCAGGCTTTGGATGAGGAGGAGTCCTGCTCTTCCCTTCTTTTCCACCCCACGTTGTAGAGCAGGAGACAAAGGGCCTCCTTTTAGCTCGTGGCGTCCCTTCAACACAACGAAGCCACCACAGATTTGGCCACTTGGGAGTTCGGCTCGAGGCAATAGAGCGGGGGATGGAGGTGGAAACCCTCCGTGACCCCGAGCACTTCTCCGAGCCCTTCCGGGCTGCTCCTCAAGGTGGGGGTGACGGGGATAAATAATATTTCCTTTGTCTAGGGAGCCTGGAAGCCGTGCAGGGCTGGGCTCTCTCTGGGAGCAAGTCTGTGCAGTGCTCAGCACAGTGGGGCTTGGAGCTGGGGAAAGGCCCCCCAGGCGCTATCTTAATATAAATAATAATGAAGCAGGGCTAGAGATAAAGTTTAACCCAGAACACCAGAATGGAAACAATGGGCAGGGCTCATTAAGAGGCACTGGAGCCCCAGAGAAGATGAGATTGAGTAGGATCTTCCTGATTTCTGACTCATCTTAAGATGCAGGGGGCTCCTTCAGCTTCACAAAATCCCTGGGATCTCTGCTGCGCTCCAAAGCCAGTATGTTTTTCCTGGGGAATATCATCCCAGGGTTGTCTCCTCATCTTTGTGAAATTCCCTCAAAGTGCTTCTCTGTCTCTTCTGTGGATTCGTGGGGAGAATCTGTCAGAGAAGAGCCCTCAGGCTAGTGACAGGGGTCAAACCCCTTAGCAAACTTCTCCCCAGGCCCTGTGTCCTGGATTAAGATCAACCAGTTTAGCCTGGGCAGGCAGTGTCCAGTGTCTTATACTCCAAGAAGAAAAACTCTCCTTGGAAGAGTGACTTGGGCCTCCTGCTGAGGAGAGGACTCAAAAAATTGGAGACTTCCCCTGTGATAGGCAAAGCAGATCTCTTACACCTCAGGGGTGGAGATCAAGCTACTTCCAAGAGATGTGGCGGCTCCCTCAAGATTCACGCTGCCACCGGCTCAGCTTCTTTGTCAGAGCTGTCGGATCCCAGCACTCCAGAGGGGATCCCAACTGGATCAGGGGATCCCAACTGGATCGGGGGATCCTTTGCACGCTGCGCAGAACCCGCTGCTTCTCTGAACCTCTGGGATCTTCTACGGATTTCGGTACTTGGTGCCGAAGCAGCTGATTTTGCCGAGTTTTCCTTGGGCTGTGGGTATGGATACGAGACCCCAGTCGTTTGCCAGCCAAACCAGTGGGATGTAGCTGTAGGATGAGGGTGTTGTGGTTGTCTGGCTGTAGGGGAACGCTCCAGGCACTGGGAATGATGGTCCACGTCAGCTCTCCGCGGTGGGCTGGATATCCATGGAGTGCTGTTAACGCTGGGAGATGCTTCTGGTAACGTCCTGATCTCTGGAACAGGCGGAGATGTTTGGGGTTTTTTTTTCAAGACCTGAACAAAGCCTTTTTGGTGAAAGCAAATGCACCAGGAATGATGTTTCAGGGCACGACGATCAAAAGAGAGACCAAAACTCCTCATGAATTTGGATTGAATTTGGCAGTTTAGTTTGGAGAAGGCAGGAGGGAAAATCTGGAGCAAGTTCACATGTTTGCTTTCTTTCAAAAAGATCAGAAATGAAATTTAATTTGGGGGGTTCAAAGCAGTGTTTGGATTTCAAATTAATCTGAGGGGTTGGGTTTTTTTCAAGGTGAAAAAGACAATAAAATAACTTTAGGTGAACGTCGTGCTCCAGCATGGAACATTTTTCCTTTTTATTCAGCCAAGGAGCAGATGAATCCTGTACAAGTAGAGGAGGAGCTCCTGGCCAGCTTGTGCTCAAAGATAATACAAGAAATCACAAAGTGCCTCTTCTGCCAGGAACAACTGAGATAATACCGTGTCCCAGGGCTCAAGCTGGTGGCCTGGCCACGTTACACCTGAAAATACAGCAAACCCAGAGGCCATCGTGTCCAGTTGGGTGAGGGAAGGAGCGAGGGGATGATGTTTTTTTTTTTTTCTTAAGGACTTTCAAGTTTGTCGATAAAGAAACGCGAATCTTCTCCGTAAATCCTGGCGTGCGATGCCGTGGGGAGATGCCGGCTGCGGTGGGGCGATTCTGTGGGGCGAGCACGTGGGGCCGGGGCGTGGGGTGCCAGGGTGGGGCACGCCAGGGCTCTGCGGTTGTAGGGAGGGTGAGGCTAAACCTGCAGGAGAGAAGGTGAAGCGAGGGCTGAATCCTGCGTCCGAGGCTTGAAGAGGGATCGTTTGTCCTCCCCAACTCTTAGTCTATCTGTGTGTCCTACACGGAGATGGATGAAGGGGCTGTTGAGTCTGGAGAAGAGAAGCCTGAGAGGGGAGCTGATTCATGTCTGGAAATCTCTGAGGGGTGGGGGGCAAGNCGCTCCCCTCGCCTCCTCCCTTGCACCCTCTCCTCTTTCCCAACCGCGGAGCCGGCTCTTCGGCGCAACCTCGCGCGAGCCGAGCGGCCCCGCGCTCCCGTTCGGGCGGCAGCCCCGACCTGTTCTTCCAACCCGCACCGCTCTGGCACCTACAGGATTTAGGAGCGGTCTGGCCCGAGGCCTTCCCACTTCACAGGGCATCTCGTGCCCTGGAATGCGGCTGATCTGGCTCTCGCCTCCCGGGAGCGCTGGGCCAGGCTCCTCCGCGGAGCCAGCCGGGAGCCCAGGGCTCCTTCCCTCCTGCCGCGGCCCTCCCAGGTAGACCACATCTCCGTCAGGGTGGTGGGAGAGCGTGCAGAAGGAGAAAGAGACGCTGAGCCTCAAGCCGGGGAGGGGGGCCTGGCCGTCCTCTCCTCATTACTTCCAGAGAAATGAGGCTCAGAGGTGGAGTTTTCTGGGACTCCTGGCAAGCCCCGGGTTCGCAAGCGCTGACGGAGCACTTCCAGCCCGTGCTGGAGCCCGGGGGCGCGCGGTGCCGCGCAAAACCAGTCCCGCTCGTGCCGGGCTGCTCCCGTGCTCCTCTTTGGGGTTGATTTGTGCAGAAGAGACAGGCAGGTTCTATAGGAAGGCACCGGCAGAGGTAGAAAGGCATGAGACGTAACGTGCGTCAGGTTACCGCCGGGGAATCGATTTACTGCTCCCAGCGAAGTGCCCCAGAGAAATTCCCTGGTGGTGATGCAAGGTCAGGCCGTGGAAACTCGCAAGACTCTTCATCCCGCTGGAATGAAGAGCGGCGTGTCAGCTCCCCCTGGGCCAGGGTGGACGCCGGGTGCCGGTGGACGCGAGGTGCCGGCACAGCCGGGCGCGGGCGGCAGAGCGGCCGGCCGGGCTCCGAGCAGGGTCAAGGGGGGCTGGGCTCCGTGGAGCAACGTGGCCAGTGGTGCTGCCGAGGCTGGGAAGGGATGAGGGATGACCGTGAGGAAGCTTAGCGAATGGTTGAGGTGACGTTAAAGGCCGTGTGGTGGAGGGCTGAGGGACTGCTGGGGTTTGGGTGCCGTCCTTGAGGTGCCCAAACCACCTTGAGGCCTTGAGCAACCTGGGCTCGTTGAGGGGCATCCCTGCCCCTNCGAGGCTTGAAGAGGGATCGTTTGTCCTCCCCAACTCTTAGTCTATCTGTGTGTCCTACACGGAGATGGATGAAGGGGCTGTTGAGTCTGGAGAAGAGAAGCCTGAGAGGGGAGCTGATTCATGTCTGGAAATCTCTGAGGGGTGGGGGTCAAGTGGAAGGGGCCAGACTCTTTTCTCTGGTGCCCTGGGATAGGACAAGGAATACCGGGGACAAACTGGAACCCAGGAGGTTCCACCTCAACAGGAGGAGAAACTTCTTTGCTGGGAGGGTGACAGAGCCTGGCCCAGGCTGCCCAGAGAGGTGGTGGAGTCTCCTTCTCTGGAGACTTTCCAACCCTCCTCTGGATCTGTTGCTGTGTGTCCTGCCCTGGGGGATCCTGCTCTGGCAGGGGGGTTGGACTCGATCATCTCCAGAGGTCCCTTCCAACCCCTCCCATTCTAGGATTCTGTGATTCCGAGGGCTCTCCTTGTCCACGAGCCAGGTGTCTGCAGGATACCCTGTGGCAGCTCAGCTCTTAGAGTCAGAGCTGGGATCAGTCCTGGTACCAAACTTGCCCTCTTCAAACCTGTCTGGAACCCATTTCTCCACAACTTCAGACCTACACGGTCATTTCCCCAAGGCTCCAAGCCTGCCAGACGCGAAGTCGCTTCAATCCCAAAGCCGGAGAAGTGGGTTAACCTGGTACGAGTCGGAATAAATCCACCCAGGCCAGTTAGCCCAGGCCGAGCCCTGCGCTGGCGTCACCTCCCGGCCGGTGCCCACGTGGCTCGGAGCGTGGGCGTCCTCTGCCAAACACGCTTTGCATCACTCCTCCCGCTCCCTCCCGAATCCCCGCCATTCATCCCGGCCCGACGTCGCCGGAGGACGGTCCGGGCGCGGAGGCGACGTCCGAAGGAGCAGCTCCTACGCCCCGAGTCCCACCGCTCCCCTCGCCTCCTCCCTTGCACCCTCTCCTCTTTCCCAACCGCGGAGCCGGCTCTTCGGCGCAACCTCGCGCGAGCCGAGCGGCCCCGCGCTCCCGTTCGGGCGGCAGCCCCGACCTGTTCTTCCAACCCGCACCGCTCTGGCACCTACAGGATTTAGGAGCGGTCTGGCCCGAGGCCTTCCCACTTCACAGGGCATCTCGTGCCCTGGAATGCGGCTGATCTGGCTCTCGCCTCCCGGGAGCGCTGGGCCAGGCTCCTCCGCGGAGCCAGCCGGGAGCCCAGGGCTCCTTCCCTCCTGCCGCGGCCCTCCCAGGTAGACCACATCTCCGTCAGGGTGGTGGGAGAGCGTGCAGAAGGAGAAAGAGACGCTGAGCCTCAAGCCGGGGAGGGGGGCCTGGCCGTCCTCTCCTCATTACTTCCAGAGAAATGAGGCTCAGAGGTGGAGTTTTCTGGGACTCCTGGCAAGCCCCGGGTTCGCAAGCGCTGACGGAGCACTTCCAGCCCGTGCTGGAGCCCGGGGGCGCGCGGTGCCGCGCAAAACCAGTCCCGCTCGTGCCGGGCTGCTCCCGTGCTCCTCTTTGGGGTTGATTTGTGCAGAAGAGACAGGCAGGTTCTATAGGAAGGCACCGGCAGAGGTAGAAAGGCATGAGACGTAACGTGCGTCAGGTTACCGCCGGGGAATCGATTTACTGCTCCCAGCGAAGTGCCCCAGAGAAATTCCCTGGTGGTGATGCAAGGTCAGGCCGTGGAAACTCGCAAGACTCTTCATCCCGCTGGAATGAAGAGCGGCGTGTCAGCTCCCCCTGGGCCAGGGTGGACGCCGGGTGCCGGTGGACGCGAGGTGCCGGCACAGCCGGGCGCGGGCGGCAGAGCGGCCGGCCGGGCTCCGAGCAGGGTCAAGGGGGGCTGGGCTCCGTGGAGCAACGTGGCCAGTGGTGCTGCCGAGGCTGGGAAGGGATGAGGGATGACCGTGAGGAAGCTTAGCGAATGGTTGAGGTGACGTTAAAGGCCGTGTGGTGGAGGGCTGAGGGACTGCTGGGGTTTGGGTGCCGTCCTTGAGGTGCCCAAACCACCTTGAGGCCTTGAGCAACCTGGGCTCGTTGAGGGGCATCCCTGCCCGTGGCAGGGAGGTTGGATGAGATGATCTCTGAGGTCCCTTCCAACCGGAGCCATTCGATGGTTTGATGATCCTGTGATCCCGTACAGAGCCAGAGTGAGGAACAACAACACGTCCCGGCCCTCACCTGCGATTTCCATCCTGCAGACGGGGAACCAGGGACAGAAAGCAGCCTGTCATTTCCATCCCCATCCTCCACCTGCTAACAGGAGCCGGGGGGACAGCTCAGCTCTCCTAAATCCTTATCCATGGCTGTATCATCCTGTCAGGGGGAGGGGAGGAGCGGAGGTAAGATGGGAGCGAGACGGCGTTAAGAGCAAAGCAGGTGCTGCAGCACAAGCGGAGCCTGAGCGGGCAGGTCCGTGCTTGGCCACGGGCAGCGGAGCGGGGGATGTTGCACAGCGAGGACTGAGGAGCAAAAGGAAGAAACCACCCTGGCTGAGGGAGCCTGAGCCGAGAGGAGGCCTGGGAAGTGTCACCTGAACTGGGAGCCCCTGCTCTTAGCCCTGCCTCAGCCACCTGTCTTGCAGTGGGGACCAAGGAGAGCGATTTTTGCAGGATTAGAGGAGGAGTAGAGCTGGGAGTCAACCCCCTGTGTTAAAAATGTACCATCTTCCATAGGGAACCGGCACCAGCTCCTTCGGAATCAAGGTTCTCTCCCTGCTGGGGTTTGGAGCACGTGGGGTTGGGCGCTGTCGGGAGCCTGGGGGTCCTGGTCCCCGTGTCTCTCGTGACGCCTCCGCCTTGGCGTATCTGTCCGGGTCAGTGACACATCCCGCTGCTATGCTGCTTTCCCAGGCTGGAGGAGGGGGACCCAGGGCTGTGTGAATTCCAGGGGGTGTAAGGAGGCCACGGAGGTTGAGGGCTGAGCTTTGCCCGGCTGCCGGATCCCAGGGGCTCATTGTCAGTTGAGGGGACCGGTGCGAAGGTGACAGGACCCTCCAGCAGTGTCTACAGAAATCAAACTTGTTTTTCTCTCTCAGCTCACCCACCCTTAACCACTTTGCCACAATATCAACAGCGCGAACCACCAGCCAGCCCCAGATCCTTGCTGATAAAGATCTTCTCTCCTAATTACTCAGCGGCCCACAAATCCAGCCTCAGTTAAGCCCCCGAGAAGTAGGTACCCTGGGCTACCTCTTCTCCCTACCCTCCATCCTTCTTATCCTTGCTCTGGTGGCAGATTTGCAGCTGCCAGGGCTGTTCAAGCAGAGAGCTCCACGCTCTGGGGGCTGTAACCGATTTCTCAGACACTGGAGGTACTGGGTGGCTCTGGGACTCTCGGTGCTCCCACCTGCAACTGGCCAAGAGAAAAGACCACGGAGAGGGAATCTCTCTGCTCCCTCCTGGAATGGACAGGGACGAAAAGAGGTCTGGGAGAGAAGAGCCGGGTGCCTCAAATCACGCAAAATCCAAGCTGCGTGTCCGGGGAGGTAGCAGAAATTATCTAAGTATGCAAAGAAATAGACGATCCGGGTGGGCTCAGCCTGCCCCTGCAAGGAGCGTTTCCGTGGGATGGGATCCGATCAGCGGCACGGTTCCATCCGGCACGCGGCCAGGTGCCGTGAAACCAACCCAAGGCGAGAAGCCTGTGGCCGGATAACGTCTGTGGAGTTAGAACTTTGCTCCTGTTCAGCTTAGAAACTGTGTGGCTCAGGGGCCAGCTCCGATTCCGCACTGACCCGAGGCTGACATTCCCCTGCCGGGATTCCTTCTGGGCAGCCTGAAAGGGAAAGGTAATAGGAGGGCAATTAATGGCATTACCTCCTGAATGCCGAGCTGGTATTTCTGTGTGGGGTTAAGTACACACTGGCACAAAACCCCGGGAATCTCGGCTGCATAGGAAGCACCTTGGATCCCAGCCCGGCCCGCGTGTGAAAAGGGACTAACCCCCGGAGTCTGTTTTCCGAGCCCTCGGCCACGCAGCTTCCAGCTGCAGGACCCTGTGGTGCTGAGTGAGCAGAGATCTGGGAGGGACCGGTGTCTTCTTGGCCCCTCATCTTCCTCACGGGGACTGGGAGCTGATTCCTCGTGGCTCAGATCTCAGGGCAAACCACAGAAGAGGTTTTGCATCAGAACTCCGGCCGGTGCTCACGTGGCTCCCGGCTCAGCAGAGCGGCCACGTCTCCTGTAGGATAAAATGACTGATGTTTTTTTAGAGGGAATGGAGCACGCTGGAAAAAATGTCCTAGGAGAAGACTATTCTGCTCTCGGAAGTGTTCAGGGCTGCCTGTCTGATATCTCTGAACCAGTTTGAGGGCTGGATTTCTGGGAGAGCTGAGCAGCCGTCCCCCTCAGGCTCTGCATTTTCAAAGAGCTCCTTTCTTCAGCAGCTCCACAGAGGCCGGAGCTTCCAGGCGAGCTCAGCGTCAAAGTGCCAGGCACTGGGCTCCTTGGGAGCTCTTGGCCCCGGCCGCCGGGGAGCTGAGCCGAGTCTGGACCTTGTGCTGAGCTGGATTATCCCCTGTAGATGGCATCACAGCATCTTGGCTGTCCCTGCAGGGATGAGTCCTGCAAAACTGCGCCGAGGGCCGGAACCCTCTGCTGCGAGGCCAGGCTGGGAGAGTTGGGCTTCTTCAGCCTGCAGAAGAGAAGGCTCCTCAGAGACCTTCTCGGGGCCTTTCAGGGCTTCCAGGGGCCTGTCAGAAAGATGGGAACAGACTTTGGAGCAGGGCCTGTTGGGACAGGACAAGGGAGGGTGGTTTAAACTAAAAGAGGGAGATTGAGACTGAAGAGAAGGGAGAAATTGTTGGTGCTGAGGGTGGTGAGAGCCTGGCCCAGGTTGCCCACAGAGGTGGTGGCTGCCCCATCCCTGGCCCCATTGCAGGGGAGGTTGGATGGGGCTCTGAGCAACCTGCTCCAGTTGCAGATGGCCCTGCTCCCTGCAGGGGGGTTGCACCAGATGACCTTGGAAGGTCCCTTCCCACCCAAACCAGTCTGATTCTCAGGTTCTCTGTCCTTTCCCAAGAACAAATCCCACCAGAGGGTTATGGGCTGCAGCTCAGCCCACCCCTCCCAGGGTCCCTGGCAGCCTGCACAGCCCTGCTGGAGCCTCCAGCCTTCTCCAGCCGCACTGGCTGGGCTACAGTTCCTGGGCTACGGGCTGGCTCTGCTGTCAGTCCTGGAATTGCAGTGTGGACATATCTGGGAGAGAGCGTTAAATTAGGGCTTGGTCCCAGTCCAGATCAAAACTCTCGATCGGTTTAGTCGGTGGACTTAAAATTGCATCTTTGCTTCCTATGGCAGGGTTTGTCTACCTGGGGACATTCGGGAAGGTTAATCTGCATTCGCTTTGAAAGTGGATAAATTAAACCACATTAAACATGCTTATTGAGAATTAAAATAGCTTTAATGTGGTTTGGTTTAATTTACTTTGAGAGTGTGTTGTACTAGATTAAATTAAAACCATTTTCATTCTGAAATCTGAATCATGAGTTTAACGGGCTTGAACTGATCAACTTTCAATTCGTACTTTTAATTAATTTGAATTAATTTTCCGAAGCGGCTCCGTGTCGACGAGCCCGGTAGTGAGAGAAAACCGCAGAGACACGGCCGGGCTCTGTCTAATCCCATTTACTATCCCCGGGAATGTCTCCCTTGTAGTCGCTGCTGGGACCGTAGAGAACTGAATGAGCTGCGGAGGAGCGAGCGGGGGATGAGGAGCCGGCCAGACCATATTTGAGCCCTCTGGAGTCCCGGGCCGGCTCTGGTGAAGCAAGATGCAAACATGTGGAGCTTCGCCAGGCTCTCGGTTTGCTGGGATTTGAATCTCCCCCAGAACGCAGAAATTATTTAAGGAAACGCCGCCCTCTGATCCTCGTGTGGGCAGCGGTGGGGCAGGAGAAGCCCTTCGAGAACTCGCTGGCAGCAGATTTTGCCAGCTTGTTTTGCCCGTTCTGAGGTTGGTTATTTTTTTTTCCTTTTCATCCCTAAATCCAGAGGGTTCATCCCACTTCGGGCGAGCGCTCAGCCCCGGCTGCCTCCCGCATTCCTTCCGGCTGATGGCCGGCCGAGCCGGTCACGGGCCGACGTTTTAACCACCACGCGTCACGTCCGACCGGGCTGCCGCATGCGACCGTGCGGCGTGCCTGGGGAGCCTGCCTCCCGGTAAACAGCGCTTCCCTGGGATTTCGACATTCCCGTTCCTCCAGCCCGAGGTGCCGCCGAAATCCAGGTCACGGCGTTGTGGCCGCGGGCAGGGACCGAACGGGGGGTAGGGCACGGGCACAGGCCGTGTTGGAAGGCAGAAATCCTCGGGTTCTCGCTCTGACTCTGCTCCTGCTGGGCCTTGGGCAGGGCTCACCTCTCAGCTTCCCCGTCTCCGGAGAGAAGATAAGATTTAGGTGGCCATTAGAAGAATTAATTAATGTTTGATTAGGCCTTGGGAATTCTAAAGCACCCGATAACCATTAAGGATGATTAGAACCCGATTTACCTTCATGTTGCTTTATCACTTAGGGCCATTTCTCAACCCTCCAGGTAGTTTAATGCTGACACCTGGGGCAAAGACCAGAAAATCAAAGATTATTTTCCACCCAGCATTATTTGTCCCGAAGAAACTCCCAAGGCAGAAAAAAACAGGCTGGGAAAATCCTTTAATCTTGGGAATATGTGACAAGAGCCCTGTTTGGATGAGGTATAGACACCTGAATCTGCCCGTAGCCCAGAGCAGGCTGGTGCGATTTCTGCGGTATCGCTGCGAGGTGAAGCAAGACCAAGGCCCAGGCAGAGCAGCTCTGAGTGCCCAGAGGAGCAACGCTGCTATTTTCACATTCTAAAGAAAGAAAAATGGCTATTACTGAGATTTGCATAAGGCCAAAGAGCGAACATGTGGAGGAAACCGACTCCGCCGTTGCTCACTCCCTTTCCCTTCTTGGCAAATTTGCTCCCCTGTATTTTTATAACCATGTCACCTCGGAACGTGCAATAAGGAGCACGGGATCCCTGTTTGTTTTTCATTCACCGCGGCATCGTTGGGCAAGGACCTCCCAGAGGCAGCGTTGTCACCCAGGGAGTGTTCGCCACGCTCGGCAGCAGCCCGGGCTCGCCGGGGCCGGGCGGGATGGCAGCTCCACGGCAGCCTCCCCCGGCAGAAGAACCGGGTGGGTAGGGAAAGGGATGCACCCCACCCTCGGTTGAGCATTCCCATTACCAAACCTCCCCAAGCTGGATTGGGGTTCAAGAACCGCCTTCCTCCTGCCCCAGAGATCCCAGCAGGGATTGGAGCCAGGCCAGGAGCGAGGGAAGGCACTGGCGAGTGGTGGGGTGGGGAGGAGGGGAGGGCTGGCGTTTTAACCTGTCTCCAGACGGACAAATATGCCCTTCTCTGAAAGCCCCAAAGAGCGTCTCTGGTGATCTGAAAGCTTTTGGGAAAAATCCCTGTGCCCTTCTGCATCTCACTTCTGCTGCAAAACCTCCACA
>VWZK01019824.1:1865-60198 GCA_013396935.1 Baryphthengus martii | reverse complement strand
CCACATCCCCCTTGCTCCACGAGCCCGTGGGCCAGAGGCAACCGGCTGGGGCATCGCTGCTCCCCGCGGGCCAGCCGGCTCTGGAGCAGAGGGGTTGGGGAGGCTGTGAGGGGCTGCAGGGGGCTAAGGGCAGGGGGTTTGAGGGGCTGCAGGGAGCTACGGGCAGGGGGTTTGAGGGGCTGTATTTACCTGCAGGGAGCTAAGGGCAGCAAGTGCTTAGAATGTGGTTAGAAACGTCCCGCCAAGAGGCAGCATCAGGGATCGGCTTCCACCAGGAGGTTGTCGCGCCGCTGAACAGCAGCATCTTGACAGGTCTAATCTAACTGGTGTCCCTGCTCTACTCAGGCTTCTCTTCAGCCTTCTGCTTCGAGGTATTTGCTTACAATATGACTCACAACTGCCTTTATTTATGGTGTCTCAATCCTTTCCATCTCGGTCCTTTTCTTTTGTCAATCTGCGTGTTGTCTCTTTGTCTCATTTGGATGACAAGCCCTTCCAGGCAGGAACAGTATCTTTCTTAATCTCTCTAAAATGCCAGCCACTAGTTACAATGCCAGATAAATATTTAATGATAATAATTGAACTTGACAGGAACAATACTCAGCCACACTTACGTTTTCTAAGCCCTTTCAGACACGGGCTAATTAATTAATTGCAAATTTACAAACAGGATAATTAAAGGATACCCCAGCTGAGCGAGAAAATATGCTGGAAGCAGCGCAGGGCTTTTGGAGGGATCACCATAAATCATGGTGGGGAAAGGGAAGTCACTGAGGGTGCACCCTGCTCCTAGAACTGCCGAAGCCCACGGAGTAGGAGGTCTGAGGACATTCTCAACCATTTAGTTCACAAAACTGGAGCCAGTTCGTGATCCTACCCCTCTCCCCACCTCCCTCATATAATTGCATCATTTCTCCTCCTTCCCCTAAGGGAGAGTCAATTAAAATAGTTGGGTTTGATTTTATTAATTTTTTTTTTTCCCCTCTTTGAAAGGCAACCCGTGCCCTTTATTTGATGTAAAAGTTGTCAGATTTGGAACGGCAGAGACAAGCTCCTTTCATCCTGAGTTGAAACAGCAGCGCAGCCTCCCCGGGTCTGAGCTCTGCCTGGCGCAGGGGACCCCGTCCAGGAGCTGGTGGTGATCCCTTTTATCTCTCTCAGGCTGGAGAACAACCACGACCTGTGTCACACGAGGCGAGAGAGGGCAGAGCCCCAGCTGGATGGGGAGTGTGGGGCTGGGGCTTCAGAGATGGGAGAGATTCCCCCTAAGAAAAGTGGGATTCTCCAGCAGGAGCTCGGAATCTTGGGGTTGTTCAGCCTGGAGAAGAGAAGGCTCCAGGGAGGCCTTTGTGGGGCTTTCCAGGACTTCAAGGGGCCTGTCAGAAAGATGAGGACGGACTTTTGAGCAGGGTTTGTTGGGACAGGGCGAGAGGTGATGAGTTGAAACTAAAAGAGGGAGATTTAAATGAGAGAGAAGGAAGAAATTGTTGGTGCTGAGGGTGGTGAGAGCCTGGCCCAGGTTGCCCACAGAGGTGGTCGCTGCCCCATCCCTGGCCCCATTCCAGGGAGGTTGGATGGGGCTCTGAGCAACCTGCTCGAGTTGCAGATGTCCCTGCTCCCTGCAGGTGACCTTGGAAGGTCCTTTCCCACCCAAACCCGTCTGGGATTCTCTGATTCTATGACTCTATGCGTGAAATCACCAGACCACAACGAGGAACGTGATGTTTTCATTGTCTCATCTCTTTTTCATTGCAATCCTTTTTCTTCTTCATTGTTTAGTATTTTTAGCCCTACTCCTCTGACTTTTTAGATGGGAAAATGTGGAGCCTGTGAGCCCATGCCTGTGCCCCTTCCTTTTCCAGTGTCTCCCCGACAGAACGTGAGTGAGTTGAAAATTCAGGCCCCCAGCAGTGGCCGTAGCATGGAAACGGAGCCCTGTTCACAAATACATTAGCAAACAAAAGAAGCAAAAGCGGCTCTCGCTGAACTTTGAGAGCGTTGTTTTGTTGTTTCTCGGTAGGCTTTGGATGTCGATCAGGTATTTATGCAGATGCTCCTAATATGTGTCATTTTCCCTCATTTCAATGCTGGTGTTTGTTCACTTGGAAAAATATATTTCCGGAAAGTAATGGGGGAAAGTGAGTTGCCCAGGGCCATGCTCAGAGTCGGTGGCAGAGCCAGGAACACATCGCTCACTTCCCGCTCCTGTGTTTTAACCACAAGATAATCTTAATGAATAATAATAATTCATGTAAACACGGGGCCAAATTCGTCCCAGGAGCGGCTCCGGAGCAGCAATTGGCGCCGTATCAGAAGCAAAAGAAGCTGGTGCGTCGACTCTCTCTCCGCATGCTCCCTCCTACACGGGAGGAAGAAGGCGAAGGTTTGCCGTGGATTTCCTCTTCTGTCCTCCTCCTTCTCGTCCTAGTTCACGAGGAGAAGGGAAGCCCAGGCCGGGCTGGATAGGACGGTGATTCCAGCCAAGCCACTCCTACGTCAGCTGCTCTGAGCCCGGCGTAATTATTATTTATTATCTGTGTTGTGGCAGCACCAGGAAGCCTCAGTCACGCAGCGGGGTCACGTTGCTCTCCGCGCCGTACGAATCCGAGGCAGATATCCCGAAGAGCGCCCGAGCGAAGCGGAAAACAACAGGCAGCGAGCGGGTGACGACAGGCGGCCGGAGGAGCTTGGGATAACGTGGCAGCATCCACGCCCGCGCAGAGCCGACCGCGGCCCGGCCACGCTCCCGCTCCGGCCGCTTCGGTGCAGCGCGGACGTGCAACTCCTCGAGGCGCTTGTCACCGGCTCCGGGGTGACTGACGCCAAAACCCTGAGCCCTCCCTTTGCAGGCAGTGCTGTCCCTGCCTCCCAGACGCCCCGGGGCCTTGCCGGTAGCAGGCAGCAGCAGGCTCCGAGGGCTTGATTTCGCACTTTTTGAGAACACGAGAAGATGTGGAGAAGGTCATCTGACCAAAGCCGTCTGGCAAAAAATGCTGAAGTTACCAGAAGAACGAGGTGCGCAGGAAGGGCTCCGCTGCGAGGAGAACTGGTTGTACCAGAGCCAGCGTGACTCCTCGAGCTGCCCGGGCACTGCCTGGCTCGCCACAGCCAGCAGAGCTGTCCCTCCACGCTGGTGTGGCACCCTGAGGTTCTCCTTACGGAGGGGCCGAAGTGTCGGAAACGCTCTGGACGCAGATGTGAATCGGGCTCTCTCCTTCATTTCCCCTTTCCTGAGCTTCTCCGGAGGCAGGGAGGTGAGCTGGCCAGCAGGAACTCGCAGCTGGCAGTGAGGTTTCTGACCCTCCAAGAGCTGAGGTCTAGAGCAGCATCCACAGCAGTACAGGAGGGACAAAACCCCGTGATGGCACCTGGGAAAAGGATTAGAGAGTTGGGTGCCTGCTCTTTCTACGCACCGCACGTGGTGGCCCAGAAGGTCCCTTCTGTAGCTGCTGGGCAGCTGGTACCCCTTCTACCCTGAAGGGTTATTCTCGTGGGACACCTCCCTCCACCTCTAGCTTCACCTTTTCCCCTTTGGATCCAATTTACAGATCATTTTAGCCGGGAAAGACGAGAATCGCGATGGCACCACCACGCGCCTTGCCCTCTCCTTATTAAAATCTTGAAGGGGGGACCCATCGGGGAGCCCGAAGCCTCTGCACCAGGTGCAGGGTTGTGTAACTCTCTTGTAAAACACATTCCCTGACTCCTCCCTTCCCCCAGCCCGCCACCAATCCTGCTCCTCGGCCACACCGCCGGCACCGCCGCGGCCGCCGCGCTTGAGTCACTCCTGAGAGCGCTCCAGCTCTGAGCTTCGGTGCTTTACCGGAGTCTGCGTAAAAAAGGTCTTCTCAGGAATTTCGCTCTGCAGTGTGGAAATGGCCCGTGGAGCCTCCACGGAGAATTGGTCTGGGGCACCAGCTGGAGGACCACGCTGGTCCGGTCGGCTTGTCTGCTTCTGGAAGGACATCAGGACTGTCTTGACCGCTGCTGAGCTTTTCCTTTAGCTGGCTGCAATAATGTTTGACGTCAACAGCTCCACACAAGCAGCAGTAGCTGCTGTAGGGGTTTCTCTGACCTCCTTCAAGAAGTGTGAAACTCCAGCACCATGCACTTGGTGGAGGATCTAATGTGATGGAGGCCCGGCAGGAGCGGTGCCAGCTCGGTAACCCCAGCCAGCGAGGAGAAGCTCCACAAATCCTTTCCTGTGTGAGCAGAGCCAGGATAATTCCCAGCTCTTGAGACATAAGCAGCCTCTCTGCCCGGCTCACATTCCAGCCCAATCTTTTCTAGGCCCTTTTTGATGCCTGAATGAGCAAGAGCAGTGACTAATGGGGACCGGCGCTCGTACCTCTCTCAGTGAAAGTGGCCGCTGGACAGCGTGTCTCCCACCCAGCAGCAATTCTCCCAGCCCAGCTAAATCTGCCCAGGACTTTCTCCAGGTGTAGAAATGCCCAAACCTCACGCTGACCTCTCTGGCTGAAGGGCTGAGCTAACTCAGGGCCTCGCAGGATCAGGCCCTGGGGTGAGGCGCGTGTCACGGAGCAGGTGCACCGCGCGGCACATCCCGGTCCGTGGGCTGCCAAGCCGGAGGCCCGGCAGGGGAGGGTGACTTGGAGCCGAGGAACCTTCCTGGGTTGAGAGACAGCTGGAGTGACGCAGTGTTAGGCCTGAGCTTTGCAGACCTAATGGAAAATCCAGAGCAGCCTATGGGAGTCTTTCCATGAGCGTTGACGTCTTTTGGGCTAAGCCTTTGATTCTGGAGCTAGCCTCAAACTTTTCCAGCTTTTTCAGGTGTTTGCAGACGGTGTTTTGTTTCAGCTCTGCTTCCAGCCTGATTCACTTGGATGGCGATTCGCCGGAGACGGACACCTACAGTTGCGCCGCGCCGAGCTCAGACGTCCGGCCGCTCCGGGAAACGTGCGTGGGGCGGCCGTGGCCCAGCGACACCCAGCCCCCCGACGGGGACAGCACCCGCAGCTTCCCCTCCGTTCGGTGGTGTCCGGCACCGAACATTTTTCAGCTCAAGAGGGAATCGCAGGCGTGTTGGGACAGACGCTTAAGGCAGAGACTCGTCTCCTTAGGTGGTGGAGGATGCGCGTTAGCCGAGCGGGGCTGTGGAACACCGGTGATTAAGGGCTCAGAGGAAAAGCTGAGTCACCCCAAGGGCATGCTGCTACTCCTTAGCAGCCAGAGAGCTGGGGGGGGGCGGAATTTGCCTGGCACTGGTTCACAACACGTGAACTTGCATCCTCACGTGACACGGTACGGCCAGCGGCGTGCTGCCCGTTGGGCTTTCTTCCTCGATCCGTGGCCTAGACCGAAGGGAAAGGCGAAAGACCCCGAGAAATCCCTCTCTGGTGTCAAGCTGGGCTCTGGGCAGCCTCCATCAGTCTGCACAATCCTGACACGATCGGGAAAGCCCAGTTTCTACGTTTACCCTTCTCAGGGCCTTGATTTAAGGTTCTCCCAGGCGTTGTGCGTCAAAACACTTTCGGAGCCCTCCTGCGCAGCTTCCCAGGCTGAGGTGGGCACCAGGGCTCGGGCCTCCAGCGCTCCTTCTCACCCAGCCGTCGGCATCGCTCCTGCTGGTGGAGCTGAGCTTCCATCCTGGAAATCGGAACCGCATCTGCGGTTCCCGTACGGTGCGTGTTCCCGCTCCGTCTCGGCGTCGCTGAGCAGCCACCCAAGGTGGAAGAGAGGGGGGCAGGGAGGCAGAATTTATGTCATTACCTGCAGGAACCTTTCTGCCTCTGCATCGAATGGAGAAACCAGAGTGCGGCCAAGGTTTCTGCAAGCTGGGCAAACATCCCGACCAGAGAAGGCTTTCTTGAAACTCCACTCTTCCAGGCGGTGCCTTTCTTGGCTGTTGCTCTGGCAGCACCCGGCCAGAATGTCTGGAGGCTGTTACAGGGCAGGACTGCTGCCTCCTCTGTTTTCTTATGAAATACACCCACAAAGCAACCTGCAGAGGCTCCAGTCTGCCAAATCAAAGGGATCGACGTTGTCCCAGGGCTACACACTCAGCAGCATTCCAAGCAAAGCTGCGTTTCTAAAACCTGGGCTGCAGAAATTAAAGGCATAGGCGGCCTTTCCTTCCCCCCCCGCCATCCGCACCGACTGCATCCCAGCCCATCCTCCCTTTGCTCCCCCGTTCCCCCAAATCCACAGGAACTCGACAGATCGACGACTTTTTCCAGCCCGCGCCGAAATCCTGGCCCCTGCAGCCACGCTTGGGATCGATTCCCCGGCGCCAAGGCCCTTGTGATTATGTTCTCCCACACAATCAGATTAAATTTGTCTCTTCTCCCTTTCCAGGCTTATTAACGTAGAGATTTTGGGCTTTTTTTTAAGCACCCTGCTCACCTCCTTGAAATTTTCCAGGAATCTTTGCATGGCCAGAAGGGGATGAGCGAGCGCCTCCTTTTCTCATCAGACACTTCCAGCATGACCCTCCCCTGGGCTGAGGGGGCACGGACTGGTGCGGAGCAGCCGTGGGGCTGGGTTGCCAGGGCACGGCTGTCTCTGCCAAGGTCCTGAGCTGAGCCCACGCTGCAGGACCAGAAAACTCACGTCCCTTCTGTGAAACAGGTGGAAACCTCCCCTGAGCCAACGACTTGGGAAAGAGGAGGGGAAATATTCTTCCTGGGGGTCTGGGTTTCTGTATCACAGGCTGGACTGTTTGCCACTTGATTTTCTTCAGGGAGGTGACCGAGTTAGGAGCACAGCTTCTGTAGACTCATCCTAGCACCTCTGGGTGGAATAGGACGCCTTCAAAGGGCGCTTTGTCCCACTTCCTAGCCGCTCCGCTGGGTGCTGGAGGGAGCCTGGGGATCACTTCTCTCTTAGCATCTCCAGTGGGACAAACCTTGACTTCCTTCTCCAGTCCTCCTGGGGACTCAAGGCTGACCCGGGGCTGCTTTCTGTCCCACCACTGCTGCTCCTCCTGGTAAGGCTGGGCCCCTTCAATCCACTGCATTCTGCACGGAGCGGGCACAATTCTTCACATTCTTGCACCTCTGCAACAATAGAGCTTCTCAGGCTCTTGGCCCAAGGCAAAGTGGCAGCTTCTGGCACCAGGACACACAAAATCTTTCCTCCTATTTTGTGTTTTCTTAATCCTCTTTATTGTGTGTGTTGTCTTTTCAGATTCACTTAGGTGTTGAAGTGCAGTGCCCGGGAGATTTCAAGAAGTGTTTCCCATTTTTGGAAATTCAAAGATTCTCTTGAAATTGGTGTTTGCTGAAGACAAACACCAGTGTTGAGGGAAATGCAGCATCTGGAGAAGCCTTTCCAGGTAAAAAAATATTGACTAACTCTCCAGTTTTCTGTTACTTTAATGTCTGAACATTTTTTTTTCTGCGAGATTAGTGGGTCCTAACCGGGTCCCTCCAGGACATTTGGGTTTCTTTTTTCTTTTCACTCCTGGCTCTTTCTTTTTCTCTCCTATTCAAGGTGGAAGAAGCTTATGAGAGAAAAGGAGACAGTACAGGGAAGCATTATAGAGAATGTGCCAAGCCTTGGCACCTACCTAAAAGCTCTGGATTTCAAAAGGCCAGGAAGACAAGGGTGGAAGGAAAGGAATAAAAACTGGCTTAGAAGAAGGTACCAAAGAGGGAAGACCTTGTCCCAGAGAGCACACGGTGTAAGTGTGACCCAGACAGGGCCCAGGGGATTCCTCTCCCGCTCGGCTCCAGACTCGGCGTGGATGGGGAAGTCCTTTAACCTGCAGACCCTGGAGGCCTCGGGAAGGATGATGCAGCAAAGGCAGGCTGCTCTTCCCTTCAGAGTGGGAGGCCCTCCAGGCTGGAGCTGGGCTGAAATCTCTACGTGAAATGGGAGGTATCAGTGTTGAGGGCACCTCTGCTGTGGGTCTCATCAGCACGCCAACAAGGCCAATCCGTCTCTTTCCCTTAGCTTGTAGAATCTAAAGCTTTTTGGCCGCTTTCTGAACCGGTCGGAGGTTTCTGGGAGGAGGGAGGTCGGGCAGGAGTGAGGCAGAGACACCCCACAGCAGAGTGCTCAGAGGCAACTTGGCTGCTGGGCACCCCCCAGGGAGGCTTTTTGGTCTGTAGAGCCCTTAAATGAGCGCCCTGGTGTTTTTCAAAGCTTTCAGCTCCCTGAAATTCTAACAAAATTTCCTTCCCAGTTTGGGTGCTCTTGGGCCTTTTTTTTCCCTGATGAGCTGTGGCCAGGCACAGTCGGAGATGTCTCCAGCGCAGTCTCCAAGACCTCACGTGCGGTTGCCTCTGGTGGCTTTTGCAGAGTGACTCTGGAGCACGTGCGTGGTGACCTCCTCCTGGGACATCTTTGAGGGCAGCAGATCCTACCACCGAGTTGAAAAGATCTGAGCTGGCCGTGGCCGGCCAAGGGTTATAAACCAATAGAAAATTTGGCTTTTTTTTTTTTTGGCTCAAAAAGAGCCAGAAGGACACAAGGTGTTAGCCAGGACTGCTCCCAGTGCTTGCTCCAGACTGGTGACAGCTCGTTTTCCAGAAGGCCCAGTCTGTGCTGTCACACCACTCTTGTCTCTAGTGGGACCTGCAGCATCTTCAATGGTTTGATAGTTCAGAAGAAAGTTTAAAAAAAACCAACAACATAGTCCAAGAGAGAAACCTTTCAGTGCCTTAAAGCAGCCCCGAGTGGTGAATATCCCCGGAGAGCTGGACTGTGATTCCTGCGAGCTCAGCATCAAAGGACGCTCCGAAACTTTACCTTCCTGGTGACGTCTCTTCTTCCCAATGAAAGATGACCCAGGTGACCTTTGATTGAATGTCTTGATAGTCCAGAAGGCAGGGAGCAAGATAATTACAGCCATAACATCTGATCACAGGCGAGAGGTGAAGGCAAGGTAGGGGCAGAACAAAGCTGCTTTTCACCAGCGGGTGTGACGGCTGCTGCTGGTCACAGAGGGGCTGCCGAGGGGGTAGGAGCAGCAGGGGGGGGTTAAAAGGGGGGTTAAGTAGCTTATTTTTGAATAAAAGGGTGCAGGAAGCTGGTTGTTATCTCCCCAGTGCCATTCAGGCTGCAGGTGTGACTTAATCTCCCGGCTGGGGCAGATGGGTGCTCGGGGTCTCAGCGTCTCCCCAGCTCTGGAGAGCCCGGAGCCCGGCGGCTGGTGCTGACACACCCATGAAGATGATGGCCCCTTCCCATCAGCCCAGCTGGGGGGGGGTTCGTTGCCCTGTTTTACAGACTGAGAAGGTAACATAGAAGGGGCTTGGCCCAGGTTCACTCCACAGATGGGAATTTCAACCCAACTTTCTCAAACTTCAGTATGAGGCACTCAAAGACCTGTCAATCGTTTCTCTCTCCCCAAAACGACAAGATCTTTTTAAAACCCGCCGCTTTTGGTTGTGCTCTCAGCGGACATAAGCTTCATCTCCAAGCTTTGGAGATGCCACAAAGAGGAATTCTCCTCCACAAGTGTCTTCAGGAGATGGATCTTTCAGAGACTCACAACTCAATTTCCAGATGCATCCTGTGCATCATTGTCCCAGCATCGATTCCTCACGGACATCCAAACCCCCCTGGATCTGTTGCTGTGTGTCCTGCCCTGGGGGATCCTGCTCTGGCAGGGGGGTTGGACTCGGTGATCTCCAGAGATCCCTTCCAACCCCTACCATGCTGTGATTCTATGATACCATGATCCTTGCACCCACGAAAGTTGTTCCTTAAGGCTCATTTTCCCCAATATTCCTTTTCCTACAACTTCTCCTTCGCCTCAGCCTCCCCGGCTCCTTTTGAGGCGGAGCTCTCCTGGGTAGGGTCTGACTCCACGAGCAGCCTGTTTCCAGTGCTGGATCAAGGCTCTTATTAAGCCATCACCTGGAACCTCCCTGTCTCATTCATTCACATCCAATCTCTTTAGATCCTCATCTTTTTTTTCCTCCTGAAGACAAGGAGCATTAAGTGAAAAATGATGAAAAGCCCCAGTCATCCAGCTGAAAGCTCCCGCTTCCTCTTCGCCGCTTCTTTCCCCCCCCTCCTCCCCGTTTTTGCCGGAGCCCCAGGAAGCATCCACACAAGTGCAAAATTATTTCCATGCCGGGCTCTGCTCGTGTTCAAACTCCACGGGCTGCTGGTGCACAAGTCCCTACACAGCTCTCGAACAAATTGGACCAATTTGGAGTGATTAGTGAAGAATTCACATATGGTGCCCAGCCAGCGCTCCGACCAATTGCCTCCTGCAGCCCATTAAGAGCCATTTACTGTGATGGGCCCATTTGTCTTTGTTGTTAGTTCTGGCAGGGCCAGTGACAGCTCTTTGGCTGGCCACTGGGCCAACCTCTCCCTGACATCATCTCAGGGGTAAGAGGGCAAGGCTGAGACGCACATCGAGTCTGACACCAGCTGATGGATGTCCCAAGGAGCCGTGCCAGGCAGGGCTGGGGGGCCTTGCCGTGGAACGGGAAGAGGAGTTGCCGTTTGGGCTTGGACGTTGGGTACCGGTGGCAGCGACCGACCGTGGGGTGGGTGGGAGACCTTCTCTGCTGTTGGGTACGTGGCTGGGGAGATGGGGACAGACTACTCCCCTTGCACTGATGCATAGGGAGGCTTGGATAGACCCCACGTTGCGGCCCGCGGTCCCTGAGGGCGCGTGGATGGTCTCTTGGGTGTACATCAAAGCAAGCAACCTTGTCCTCCGTGGTCCTCCGTGCTTCCTGTAGCTCCAGTAACAACGTGGAAAGGATGGAGCAGCAAAGAGCAGGACCCTCAGAAGGTATTTCGCTGTCACTAGAGTTGAAGAGCAGGACCTGTTGACTTTTCTAGCGGCAAGAGACACTTTCTGCTGCCGTAATGACGCTGGTGAAGGAAGGTGAACAGGCCGCGCTGGGTGAGGGACGTTTACACCAGTATAACGATAACCAGACTGGTGGTTGTATGGACGTGACTAGAGAGGTTAAAAATTCCTACTCCCTAACTGAGAGAGGTGGACAGCTCAGAAGTGTCAACAGGGCTGAGAAACAAACCCAGCTCCTGGTTAAATTCGGGCGCAGTCTACAGGTTTGGTTTTAAAGACCTGGAATATGCGACGTGAAGAAGGATGAGCCAGCCTGGGGAACCTCTACAAGTGCCTGGTGTTTTCACTCTCTGGCAGTTTTTTATTTATTTTCCCTCTGGTTTGGGTTAACCCAAATTGAATTTTCTGTGGGACTAAAAGCGAAAAAAAAAAAAAATGAGTGCCAACCGAAACTTCTTGCAAAGATTTTGTGGAGGCCCTGGTTTCTCTATGCAATCAAAATTAACCTTTTGATGGCACATGGTCTGGGATGGAAAGAAACCTGAAAGACCTTAATATCATAATCATCCTAATTAATCAGTATCTTCATTCTTTAAATTATTCTTCTGATGAAAGCGATGGCCTAGAATTGCCACAAAACCCTGAGACCGAGGAGAAATTACAATTATTTATAAACAAGACACATCTTTTTACCTCCTACCAGTGCCCAGGCCTTCTTTGAAATGGCACTTAGGAAGTTTGACCTGGCTTTAACCTCTTGATAAAGCAAAAAAAACCCAACAAAAAGAGACCAATACAATCCCCCCTCCTCCCTAGTCAACTTTCTCTGGCAAAGCCGAGCAGTATTTTAACACTTGGGTCCCTTTGACAATGGCAGGCCCTGAGCTGTTGTGTGCTGACAGCCCCTATTGTGTCCGTCCAGGGTAATTAAGAATTCAATCCAGAGCTTTTAAACTTCTCGGACTGACAGATCTTCTCTGAAGTCAGACACAATGTCAGTGCTCTTTGGAGGGAGGACAGGAGCGCGAAGAGGTTTCTGTCCCAGGCCGTAGAGCACCAGGACACCTGGGTCCGTTCTGAGCGGATTTGGAGGCCGCTATTTAGCCATCTCCTCGGCAATTGGGGCTATTTGAAGAATTGGGGTCAATTATAACCAGCCTTCACCTGTCTCCCTTCCACAGGGAACTGGAGCCAGATGGCAACCTGTAGGACTGGCTTCTCCCATTCCCATTCCCACTGAACGGACAAACTTGGAGCTTGCAGTGTTAGGAACCACCACTCAGTGTTGGTTTAAATACGGTGGTGGAGGTGGAGTGAGAGGAAAAGAAGACACTTGTTCTGGTCCAGCTCTGGTTCCTTAGTGTCTTAGACAGCAGTGGTCTCAGTGGGTGTGAGGAGCCTGACCTCAAGCAGGTTGGGACAGGACAAGGGGGGATGGTTTGAAAATAAAGAGGGAGATTTAAAGTGGAGAGGAGGGAAGAATTTTTGCTGCTGAGGGTGGTGAGAGCCTGGCCCAGGTTGCCCCGAGAGGTGGTGGCTGCCCCATCCCTGGCCCCATCCCAGGGGAGGTTGGATGGGGCTCTGAGCAACCTGCTCTAGTTGCAGATGTCCCTGCTCCCTGCAGGGGGGTGGGACCAGATAACCCTAAAATGTCCCTTCCCACCCAAACCAGTCTGGGATTCTGAGCCCAAAATCCCCTCTTGTTGTTTCTGCCCAAATTACCGGGCTGGTAAATAACAGAATTGCTGATGACGACTCCAGGGTGACTCTCTTCTCTGAGCAATACCTCCCAGTTCTGACTTCAGCGCTGGGTAGCCATGGTTTAGGTTATTTTTTTTCCTAGGTGTATGGATTTCTGTACACTGAAATTATTTGCCTGCTTTTTTAGTTTTATGAGTCCTTTCTGGAGTTCCTCGCTATTGGTGCAGCGTTTGAAAAAGAGCCTGGGATCATCCTCAGGCTCTCTCAGGACAGAGCATTTTGTTGGGCAAGAATCAATTTACCTTTTTATTCCATTCTGTTAGAAATTCAGGAAGTTTCTTACCTTCATTCTCTTTAGGAGGACTATCTAGTTATTCATTTTTAGTTTCACTGTTTTCCATTAAATAGGCAAGAAATGGTTTTACTGTTCTCTTCTTGTAACATCAGGTCTTGACATGATTCAACAGAAACAGATTTGGGGGGGGTGGAGGGGCAGAAATTTTGCTTTGGAATGTTTCCATTTTTCTTGTCACATCCACGTTGACGGGGAACGGGGAACGGGGACATGAAAGGGAAGAGCCGGAGCAGTTGGAGTCGCTTCCCAGCAAACGATGGGATTGATGGACACAGAGGCAGCCTCCCTTTCCTTGACAGTGTCCAGACCTCACCGGGAATCGCAGGTGGAGTTAAAAAAGTAATTGGATAAAACGACTCGATGGTTCCCGTGAGTCCCTTTGGCCGAGCGTTTCCTACAGACATGAAAGAGCTGAGGGCTGAAGAGCCAAGGGGCGCCGGAGGAATCCACGTTAACGTTGGAAGCGGCGGTTTGGGCTCCGGTTCCCTCCATTCGTCAGGGGGGTGGCGCTGAGGGGAAGTGGCGACTCGGTGCTCGGACGGGCCGGTGAAAGCCTTTTGCGCCGCTTTGCGCCAGACCAAGTAAATCAGAAGGTTTCCCCGGCTGTGATGGGCTTGGAGCAGAGGTTCTCACCAGCCAAACTCCTTCCAGAGAGTTCTGTAGCACTTCCTGAGTGGAGGAGGTATGATAGAGGTCGTGTATCGCTGACCAAGGGGGAGAATCTTCTCTGAGAGCAGAGTCCTTGTGCTCCTACAAGGCCAAGGTTCAGCATCACCCTGGCCGGATCCAGATTGCTTGAAGCGGAGCTGGAGCAGACAGGGTCGAATCCCTTCCCACTGGCTTGGATTATGGAGGTTTTCTGGGATGTGTGTCAGGACTGCGCCTTCTAAATGGCAGGACCTGCTTTGATAGACTGTGAATTTTCCTTTTGAGTTTCGTGAGTTCGGTGTGTGACAGACGATGGGAATTTGGTCCAAGGGAATAGAGAAGGTTGAGAAGTTGCTGTTGCCTTTAAAACCTCATTATTCCTCTTGTGACCACCGAACATGAAGAAACCCACCTACAAAAACATCCACCTCTGCTAGAAAGCCAGGGCCCTAAGTGCAGTAATAGACCTTAATGTCCTTGGGTGGCCTCACCTGGGGTCTCCACCCTTTCCCTCTGCCTATAGGCCGAGGAGCTTCATTTAAGCCCAGTCCATAGGACTTGCAGGTTTCCTCTGAGCTGTGGTGTAGGGCTGTGTGTGTGTCTCTGGCTTTGTCTACTGCATGGCTCTGGGAGTGGCCTGTCTCTTAGATGGACCTCTCAGACCTACCTTGTGGATTTAGCTCTCTCTTGCTGCCCCTGACTGGATGCTCTGGGTGGACCTGGGACCTGATGGATTGTTTTATCTCCTTCAGGACTGCTGCTGGATGCTGCTGTGGTCACCCTCATCCCTTGGCTTGACCTACTCTTGTTCCTCCCCAGCATCTCTTCATGATGAATGGCCTTTGGTGACAAGAAGGACTAATGCCTCTGGAGCCAGGGGAGTTAGAGCAACACAGTTAAAGAGCTGGGCACCGTGGTCCTGCAGCTCTGATGGGAATTGTTGCAAAGATCTGAGCAAACTACCGCTCCATGGACAAGATCCCTGTTTCTCTGGAGAAGCTTCAGCTGCCGGTGGGGGGAAGATAAAGAAGAGACAATTTCTGGAACAAGTATTTATGGAAAAAAAAAGTTCGAAGGCTGAAATCCAATGAGGAGAGCCTGTTCTGTCGTGACTCTGAATACCTTATGAGTTGAAATAGAAAAGACAAAAGGCAGGAAGAGGAACCACACTCTGGCCTCGTGCTCCTCAGCTGTGAGAATCAAAGCTCTGCAGCAGCTTCACTCCCTTACTGATAGAAGAAAGAGGTTTAAGACAACGTGGAGGGGGTTACCAGGGATCAAATCGCTGCAGTTGTTCCTATTTTGCATTTTAATGACCTGGGCTACAAGGGTTCAGCTGCTGCTTGGTCTCTCCTTAAGCCTCAGGAACAAACTCGGGTCCCAGCAGCCACCTTAACCTCAGCCATGTTCACTTGGCACCCTTAATGTCACCAACGAGCTCCATCTGAGCTGAAGCAGATTCCTAAACTGCCCCCAGCGTGCTCTGCTGGGATGGACCGAGTGCTGGTGCTTGAGAGGAGAGCTCTGCAAGAGCTGGAGCTGCAGAGACCTGCTCACGCAGAGCCTCGCTCGGCGCAACGTGAACCTCGGCTCTTCGGAGTTACCCGGGCAAGGCGACGGTGCTCAGCCAGGCTTTTGGCAGGGACTGACCCTCCTGCACAAGGGACAGCTGAGACAGGTAAGATAAAGTTGCTTTTGTGCTCATTTGGGTGGCAGGGTGGGTTTGGCTGGATGAGGGGAAGTCCAACAGCCTCAGAATTGGGGAGGTGTTGCTGGGCAGGCTGGAGCTGCGAGACGCCAACACCCTTGCCTTGTGCTGTGGGGATAAGCGGCAGGAAGCTGTATAATGGTACAGGTTGTCTAAAAAAAGCCTGTCTGTGTGTGTTTAGCTGGTTTATAAGCTGCAAAGCCGGCAGCTGAGGCCTCCTCCTTCTCTGGACCTCCCCCTAAAGTCAGCATTTGGCCCAATCTGACTGAAGTGGACACCCACTTCCCCAGGGACACCACCTCTTCTTCCAGTGGACACTGGTAAAACGCTCCTGAAACAGAACCCGGTGTGTGCATGAGGGTAATCCCCACTTTGAGGAGCACAGGGAAGCACCAGAAGGGAGAGCAGGCATCTGGAGCTTGAATTTAGCCAAGTGCTGCGGGTGTCCATGCCCTCAGCTCTCTCTGGGTGCTGTAGGGTCCCTTGTCTTGGCCCATGGTGGCACTTGTGTCACCTTCCCTGGCCGGCATCGGCCAGTGCTGCTGTCGGGGTGGTGTGGAAGGGCTGGGAGGCCTCCAGGCTTTGCCAGGGAGAAGGTTCAGAGCCAGCCTCCTGGTTTTGATGAGTGAGCGGATAAAAGGTGAGGGCAGAGACCTGGATGAATTCCAGCAGGTGGGAAGTCCAGCCCTGTACACTTCTGGTCATTCCCAGGGCTGATAGTCTTGGGGTACCAGATGGTTTCTGTCTGTGGTTGCTCCAGAGCTACTGCCCACCGGTGTGGGGCCTCTGTGTGGCAGCAGCAGCTCTTCTGACACCTTTGCCGGCCAAGCCGCCTTCGTAACAAGGGGGTCACGGGGCTGTAGCTACGGGTCCTTCTCCTGGCTGCAGCAGTGCCAGCTGCTGCTCTCCCCTCTGCCGGACCCTGGCTTTGAAGTTGGGCAAGCGTCGCTGGAGCAGCGGCTCTCGCCCGGTTCTCCTTCCAGCTTCTCTTTGCCAACGGCGCCAGAAACGCTTTTACTAAGCGAAAGCGAAGACTGATGTCATCCCGAGTCTGTGCGAGCCAAGGAACTGAGCAAAGGCCTAGAGTGCCTCTATCTTCATCCAACTGCGGTTGTTCCTGCTTTCAAGCCCTTATTACCTGCCTAATTCCGCGCTAGGATATTGCTCAGACATCTAAGGAGATGCAAGCTGGCGATTTCGACGCGCTCCGAAACATCTCCAGCAAAACACCTGCCGGTGCCAAGCCCTTGGCTCCTGGCTCCTTAACCCGTTTCTCCTAAGTAAGGAGATTTCCAGGGCGAGTCTACCTGGGCCTCCCTGCAGGAGGCATCTTTTCTCCTGCCAAGGCTGGCGTTGGAGCGAGAGCTGCTCGGAGCTGTCACTCAGGGAGCAGGAATGCAGGCGAGGCTGCCCTGTGGTTAGAAGGACTCCACCCCAGAGACAGAGGTAGGCGCCCAGGTACCAACCCCGGAGACTTGGGGCTCGTCCAGGGTTATGTTGATGACAGGCACTGATCTGTTTCTTAACCCTTTGGCCGCCTGCGAGGCTCGCTGCCTTCTGGCGGTGCTGGTACCTCGGATGTGCCCCGTGCTGGGGTGGTGGTTGGTGTGGGAGCAGCAGTCTGACCAGAGTCAGACTGGTTGGGGTGGGAAGGGACCTTCCAAGGTCACCTGGTCCAACCCCCCCGCAGGGAGCAGGGACATCTGCAACTAGAGCAGGTTGCTCAGAGCTCCATCCAACCTCCCCTGGGATGGGGCCAGGGATGGGGCAGCGACCACCTCTTGGGGCACCTTGGGCCAGGCTCTCACCACCCTTGGTGTCAAAAAAAATCTTCCTTCTCTCTCATCTAAATCTCCCTCTTTTAGTGCAAACCATCCCTCCTTGTCCTGTCCCAACAGGCCCTGCTCCAAAGTCTGTTCCCATCTTCCTGACAGGCCCTTTGAAGTCCTGAAGGGCCCTGAGAAGGTCTCCCCAGAGCCTTCTCTTCTCCAGGCTGAAGAAGCCCAACTCTCCCAGCCTTTCTTTCATGGCAGAGGTGCCCCAGCCCTCGGAGCACTTTTGTGTCTCCCCCCTAACTTTTTTTTTGTGATATCTTCAATGGAAAACCAGGGATAAGCAGGAAGCCATTTGATCCTGGGTCTGGAGGATGCTCCCCAGCTGGAGATGTATCTTTAGGGGAAGGGATCCCTGTGCTCTTTTTGTCCTGAAAGGCTGGAAAACTGTGGTGTGCTAAAGCATGAATCTGGTTGGGTTTTTTTCCTTTGAGACTTGGGGTTTGGGTTTCACGTTAATCGCTCTGCTGAGGTCTCTTTGAGAGGCTTGGAGTCAGCACAGAGGTGGTTAACCTTGGGACTGTGTACTTTAAAAGCTTTAATTTTCCATAAAGTGGGCAAACCCCACATGTACCTTCTTCCCTGATGAGAGTCCTAGCCCAGGAGTTTTGGAAAGTCTGACCAAGGAAATATTTCCTTGGCTTAGTCTCCCGAGTTTCAGTTGCACCTCTTGATGCACCTCTCGGCTCCAGGCACTGGGAGTGAATCCCACTTCAGTGCCGGGGTCCGAAGCCTGGTGTGACCTCGTGCCTTGCTCCCGTCTCTAAGCCTCAGCTCTCTGTCTCTAAACCAGGGGTGACTTTAGTCTCTCCTCCTTGGATGCAAAGTTCTAGCCAACATCACACCAGTACAAGTCCTCAGGTGGGGTGCAGAGACTGGTTTCAACGTCTCATGGGTTGGTTTTTACTTGTCGTGTAGCTTCTGGGTGTTTATGTGGAAAGATAAACCTCCCCGGGCTCTCCTCACTGTGGAGCAGGGCGAGTGTCCTGCTCAGTTCTTCCCCCTGCAGATCCCGAGTATTTGGAGAACAGAGCTCTGGATTTTGGCCTCTCATTCTCCTTATGGAGAACCATCTACTAGTCTCACGTGGTCGTGTTGGGTAGACAGTTGGACTTGATGATCTTGGAGGTCTTTTCCAACCTTAACGATTCTAGGATTTGCTTAACACATCCTCCCTGCAGCCCTTAAATCGGTGCAGTGCTGCTGAAGAGCTGTGATTGGTCTGTGAAGCTGCTCTGGGTGCTCCAAGGTGATGAATCCCATCTAGGCCATGGCTGTGTCAGCCTTCCCAAAGCACCTGCAACACCCGTAAAAGCACATCGCTGGTTAAGGGGACGGTGCAGATCTTGCTTGTTCCTTGCTCTCCCCTGTTCCAGGTTCACAAGCCACATCCCTCAAGGGGCTTTTTCTCGGCTGCTTTGTTGGTGGTTTTGTCTCCATGTGGGCTGCAAAGCTGCTTCTCCTCCTTTATGGAGCATTTTGCAGCCTGTAGCCCCGAAGGAACACAGAAAGTTGGAAGTGACGGTATTAAATCTGTAGCCATGTGTTTTGGGGCTTGTTTCTCTTAGCTTGGTACCATGTCCTAAAATACCCTTTGCTGGATTTTCTCTGCTCCTTGAGACAAATCACAGGTCAAAGGAAGGGATCCCAATATCCAGCACAACTCCTCGACACCCCCACCTTGTGCCTGCAAGTGGAGTGGTCTGTGGAGAGTCGCTGACCTTGGATAGCTGGGGAGCAGGCTCCTTGCTCCAGTCTGTGACCAAATCCTCAAAGCCCTGTGCCCACCTTGCTGACCTTTCCTGACCTCTGTTGCCCAATGTCCACAAGTCCTCTGGAGACAAAGGGGAATTCACCTCTGTGAAATGTGGAGTGGCAGGAGAGCGGACTGGATTTGTCCAAGTGTGTGCTGCCGGAGGACTGGGGCCCCAGTACGGGCAGGAATGGTTTCCACGGAGCTGGCATGGGTGGTGGAGACTCAGTTCAGATGTGGTAGCGATGTCCTTGTCCTTTTGGTCCCTCGTTGCCTTTTGACTGGTGTCCTGAGGATGTTTCCCATGTGCTGAACTGCTTTGCTCGGAACCCCAGGGAAAATATCCTACGGGGCAGAGATCCCTCTTTTCCAAACGCAGCTTTAATGAGCTTGTGGATGGAGCTTCCTCCATTCCTAGTGTGGTCATCAAACACCTTGTCAGTCTGCTTCCCTACCAGGCTGTATATTGCAAGGAAAAATGAACTAGCAAACCCACCACCAGCACAACAGGCCAAATCCAGGCCATTAAAAAAGAGGCCTTGAGGGAGGTCCCGGTCCAGAGGTGGTTGGTTGGAAGGAATTTATCTTTTATTTTGACTTTCCAGTGGTACCACGAGCACCGCCATGGCCTGAGAGCCCCTCTTGATTTTAAGGAGGAACAAAAGCCACTGAGCTGAGTTGGAGTGGAAAGAGTTAATTGGGAGTGAACCAGCAAGGTCCATTTTCAGTCTGCAGACATCCAACTGCCTAAGGAAACGGCCAAGATTCCCATTGGGATGGGGATGCCGGGCAGAGCTGTCCTGTTGCCGCCGCCCTCATTCCCATGGGCACGTCAGGGTGGGTGGCCCTGGCTCGGGGCCACGCCGGCCGGTTTTGGTAGGTGCGTAGTCATCGCCGTCACCGACGGCGCGACCTGCTCCGCGGGCTCGGCCCCGAACCCGTCGTCCCGGGCTGATGTCACGGGGGACGTCGCAACGTCGTCTTCGCGCCGCGACACGCTTCTGCTGACACAGCTTGACGTCACGTGGGCCCCGCCACGTGTCGGCCGCGGCCGAAGGCTCTGCCCTCCTCTGGAAAGGCGTCGGCAGCCGGAGGTCCTGCCAGGGCGGCAAAGCCGGCCGCCGCTTGCACCGGCAGCACCTTTCTCGGCTGGCCGGGCGCTGATGTGCCGCTTCGAGCGGCCTGGTGATTTGAGCGGCTGCCGTTCGAGTTCCTGGTTTCTCCTCGCCACCTGGAAGCTCCATCGGGTGCTTCGTCCTGGTGTTGGCTGGAGGGTGGAGCTGGGGCAGCTGAGTTTGCTCAGTGGGAATTCTTTGAGCTGTTTGGGGTTCTACAGGTGGGAGTTTTGCTCAGACTGAGTGATTCCTTGTGAGGGGAAGCTGCACAAGGAATTCCTTGTGTGTGGGAGGGGTTGGAAGGGACCTCTGGAGATAGAGTCCAAGTCCCCTGCCAGAGCAGGAACACCCAGGGCAGGACACACAGCAACAGATCCAGGGGAGGTTGGGAAGTCTCCAGAGAAGGAGACTCCACCACCTCTCTGGGCAGCCTGGGCCAGGCTCTGTCACCCNCAGCTCCCCTCTCAGGCTTCTCTTCTCCAGACTCAACAGCCCCAGTTCTCTCAGCCTTTCCTCCCAGGAGAGATGTTCCAGTCCCTTCAGCATCCTCACAGCCCCTGTTGGACTCTCCAGTAGATCCCTGTCCCTCTTGAACTGGGGATCCCAAAACTGGATCCCGTTTTGGATACAGTCACCCCGCTGCCTTCTGGCATCACCTGCTTGGTGTTGGTCCCATCGTGGGCAATGCTTTGGGTGATCCTTCTGGGAGCAGCAGCTGCAGCGCACCCAGTGGTGCAGAGCTGCTGTTACGTTAGAGTAAGTTACTCTATGGTTGCTCCCGGCTTACAAGTCCAAGGCTTGTCTCAAGGGATCCTTGCTGTCTGTTAAAGATCACGCTGAAAGGGAGCAGATCTCCAGGGATCATCCACTCACATCAAAGGATTCCCCAGAGAGCCCTGAATGTCTGTGTCAACAGGACTTGGAGATTCTCCATGGCAAGGAGCCTCTTCTCAGTTCCCAGTCAGACTTTCTGTTTGATCCCTGGGCTCCCTACTCTCTCCTTGTCCACAGCAGCTGGAGGTGACTCCTCTCTCCCTGCTAGGACCTGCTGCTGGGACTACCTCAGTACCCGTGTCTCCCACTGCACCACATCAGGTGTCTTTGTCCTGCTCAGATAATCACAAGGAGCTCCTTCTCCTCTCCATGCTCTTTAATTTTGTTCCATTTATCTTGAGAACAGGCAGATTGTTCATCTCTGGAGAGATCAACTCCAGGCCACCTACAACCTCAGCGTCTGCAGGAGTGACATCTCCTCAGCTTTCTCCTGTCACCTTGGGCGTCTTCTCCTCCGACTCCCTTGTGTTGTGCGGAGCCAAACACCGACTGCAGCCTCGCAAGGCCCCTGGGTCCTCAGGAGGAGTAACTGGGACATCATGAGGACGTTCTGCTCTTCCAGTAGGCTTCCCTGGCTCTTGGGTTGGGTTTTTGGGTATGCTGCAGAGGGTTCAACTGGTTCTTTATTCACCCCCCTCGCCTTGTGCTCCAGGCCCACCCCAGGCACAAGTACCTTTTGCTGATACCTCACGTTGCCTCAGGTCTGGGAGCTGTTGTCTGCCTTGGTGTGGTCCTGGAGCATCAACCACCGTACCCAGTTGCTCAGCCACCTCGTTGTTCAGGCTCCCAAGGACTGCATTCACTCGTGGCCCCTCATTTTTGCATATTTTCCGGCAGAGGGGTGTTTGACCTTGAGTATGAGGAACTTGTGCCTCCATGTGTGGGCTGTGTGGATGTACCAGCCTGCTTGGAGCTAGCTTGGGGCTCATTGTGTGGTGTAGACTTGTCTTGCATCTAATTAGAGGCTCATTTCTCCCCTTCTTGCCTGTCACTCATCCCTCTGTTCTCCTTCTGCTTTCAGAAGTGGTGCTCAGCACAGGCAGTCTAGCGAGGACAGGCCTCCAGTGCTGGTTTCCTTGGTCATTTTAGGTCTGGTGGTGGTAATTTCTGACCAGGGTCTGTGGAGGGCCAGGAGAAGCTTACCAGCTGACGTGTCTCGGGAGGTGGGTTTGACATCAGAGACCTCACCCACCCGTTTGGCTCTTTGGTGGGTATCCCTTTCTTTTAGGAGTCTGAGAAACTCCCCATGCAGATGGACTTTGAGCAGGGAGCTTGTGCCAGAGCCTCTGTTGTCCCAGCTCCCCTGAGAGCTGAGCATAAGGTCTCTCTTCTCTTCTGCTGCCACCACTGGATGATCCCTCGTGTGAAAAGGGAATGCAGGTGGTGGATAATATTGGGATGTCGCCGGAATATTCTGCAGAGAAACCTGATTCTGCAGGTAGTTAAGACTTGGCCGTGACTGTCTCAGACAGAACATCTGCTTTGTAAACTAGGAAAGGATTTTTTTTTTTTCCTTGGGTGGTGTCATGACCTGGCATCATTTAAAAATGATTTTTATATCTGTGATTGTTATTATTACTCGTATAATGTTACAGGTAATTATCTACCGATAATTATTACCTTGAATAATTCCAGAAAGAGCTTATTTAACATAAACATTTAGAAAGCTAAACACTATGGATAAGACAGAGCCCAAGGGCTCAGGGCTGCTGGGTTTTATTTCCAGCTTTGCCACCGCTCTTCTCTACGGCCCTGGCACTTCACAGATGTGGCTTCTGCAAATAGCTTGACTTTAGGGGGAAGGAGTTTTCCTCTCTACCATCAAACAAGCCAAAATTACTCTGCCCAGATTGAAAGAAGCCGGGATGATGCTTCACTGCCCCAGTAACGCGTGTGAAACATCCCAGAGGATCAGTTCTGGGGTGTCAGCCGCTGCTTTTATAACAACCCACCGTCGTAAAACGCGGCTCCAAGTCGCTTGTTGCAAAACCTGCCGTCGTATCGCCGCCCTTCCCGGCTCCCGGCCCCACCGAGCCCTTTGGGAACGCGCAGAAGGAGATGCCGAAAGCCTGTGGAAAAGTTTGCGCCGGGACCTGGTTGTGTTTGAAGTTGGGCAGAGAGCTTGTCTGAGAGGGGGGGAGAAAAAAAAAAAAATCAAGGGTGAAACAGTCACCAGCAAATTGATAGACGTGCCTGGAAATGCTTTTAACCCTCCTTTACTGTAGGGCTCGTGGTTTGCAAAGCCTCGGGTCTCATTTTGTCTCTTTGGTCCCCACTGAAATTACAGAGGTGGGGAGAAACCACCCGGCGAGGCGCCTGGGCTCCGACAGACGAGCCCAGAGGAGAGGGGCTCCTTCCTGGGCCTGCCCTGCAAACCAAAAGCAGGTCCAGAGCTGGAGCTCACGCTCCTGCGATCACCGTGGTGGGCCGAGGGAAGGGGTAAACCACCCGTGTCTCCGGAGCCCACGTTAACGTGCCGGCCTCCGCTTCCACGGCGCTGCCTTGCCCTGGCTCCTGTGGGTGTGGAGTCCCAGTTATTTTATCACAAGCTCCGATTGTGGTTTCTCTGGAATAAGCAGGAATATCTCCTCAGAGATGATGGTGGTGCAGCCCAGAAAGAGCTGGAACCACGGCAGCTGTGAAAAGCTCTTGTGAGTCCGGATTTCTGGAGGTGCCACCACGGTGCAGAGCAGGGGAAGGAGCCCCAGGTGTCCGTAGTCGTGCAGAAAAGGGAACTCACGGGAGGTTGCGCAAGGTAGAGGAGCCGGCAGTAACACGCAGGTCGCCGGCTTCCCGACCTTTCTCCAGGCAGGTTGCTCATGGGTGGTGGAGGGAGCCTGGTCTTGCTCGAACACCGACATCCACAGGGTCAAAGAGCCAAAGCAGGTGATCCATCAGCCAGAAGCACCGCTAAGGGGATGACCCTGGTCTTGGAAGACATGTGGATTTAAAGGAAGACCTTGTGGCCGGATATGTCCCCATCTCCAAAGGCAGGACATCTTAGGGATAGCGAGGAACAAATACTTCAGCCTGGTTTGGGATCGTATGGGGTTTTTTCACCATGAGCAAAACGGTTAAACGCTGCTGCTGTGGTGTATTCGAGCAGCAAAGCAGAACAAAACCACTAACTCTGCAGCAGGAGGACTTACCAGGGTGGGGTCCGTGTGTGCGTGGAGCCTGTTTTTAATCTTAGAGAGACAGGAGAGCTCCAGGACAAGTGAGAGCACCACGACTTCGGTCCCCGCCTGTGACACTGCTTTGGGGTCCTTATTGCACCCAGCCCATCTGCGACCCAAACCCTTTCCTCCTCATCTCCGAGCCCTCCTGGTGTCGCAGGCGTCTCAAAATAGCTCCAAAGTAGCCGTTTCTTCTCCTTTTTGGGACTGGAAGGAGGTTTGGAGCAGCAGAGCTCCCTCGTGGTGGCCTCCTGGGGTGGGGCAGGTTTCAACAACGTGCCAGAATATGTGGCTGTCCTTGGACACGTTTAATTTCCTCGTCTCCTCGGCACAGGGAGCTCTCGAATCGCCCTTTAGCGGTTGGGCACAGAAGGGGAAAGATCATTAACATACAAAGGGCTCCTCTTTCAACACCAGCGTTACGAACTTCCATGATTTTTAGCTCTGTCTCATCACATTTGTTCTGTGTTGTGCTTGGGTTTGCGTTTTCGGTTTGTTTTGCTTATAAAAAAAAATAAAAATGTCCCGGTTCTTGGAATGGGGTAAACAGCAAAATCTCAGCTGCTGTTAAAGGCTCCCGCTCTTGACGGCTCCAGAGGAAAAATTGCAGCTTCTCAGGATGCTCCGAGTGACGACGCGGTGCAAACGCTGCATCTTTGTAGCTTCTTTTTTCAGATTCTTGCCGTATTTGAACAAATCTTGTTGTGAGGGAAAGGCGAGTGGGGGAAAGTTGTTGCTGCTTTTGATTGCTGAGGACCAGGAGAGTTGAGTGGTGCCCGAGGTGCTCTGCTTGTTGCAGCAGAGAACGATCACCAGGGGAAATGGAAAATGTGACATTTTTCGCTTGTCTGCTCTCCTCCTTTTTGTCTCGCTCTCCCGCCTCGGTGAATCAGCTCAGAGCTTTGTGTCCCCTCCTGGGAACGCAGGTAAGGGTTGGATTGGTTTGGGGAATCGCTGCCTTCCCCTCTCGATCCGTAGGATCACAGAATGCGTCGGAGGTGATCATGGAGTTGCACTCCCCCCTGCCACGGGTAGGGACACCTCCCGTGATCCGCTCGGGATAGATGCTTTGCCTGGGTACGATGTGACTTCTTCGGGTGTCTTGGTTTCTCAGGTAGAATTTCTTTATCGCAACGGGAAACGTCGGGAGGTCGAATCCCACTTTGCGTTGGCATCGAGGCAACTGGGCCGAAGGTCCTGACGGGGACCCGTTCCGCCTTTCTGCTGAGCGCGCGACCCACTTAAGGTCAGGTGTTCCGTGGGTATTGCCAAAGCTATTCAGGTTAAACATCTTCCTTGGTTCTGAAGGCGATTCTGACGGGCCTGAGGGGAAATAGGGCAGGTACTTGGAGATCTGTGTCACCCTGTTGGCCTCGAACATTCCTCAGCGCAATCTCCCGGCAGATGCCGGAGCGCTGACCCGCCCGCCGCCGCCACCGCAGCCTCCTCCTTCCGACCTGTCGCGCTCCTCGTCGGCACGACGACGCGGCAGCTCGTCAGAGCGCAGGCCCCAGAGGAATAAAAAAAAAAATAAAATTATGGTGTTTCCCCCCCCCACCACCCCGTAACATTCATGAGCCTGACTCACCTTTCCAGGAATTTGGTTTAATTATTTATGCGGCTTCTGAAGGGACAGGCAGGAGACGGCATGAAAGCGGAACGCCTTTGAGAAGCGTCGCCTTGAAAGCGCTTGCCTCCCAGGGCATCCCGTAGTCGTCGCTCCGGGGCTGCGATGAGAAACGACACCAAAGTTTTGTGCTAATTCTCTGTGGTTTTGCCTCTCGCTGGGTTGTCGAGATCCCGGCAGCGGTCGGTGCTTTTGACAAAAGCCTTCTCAGTCTTGGCGGCATGGGAATCGTAACGTTGCGTGAGATTCTCCTCTTTTTCTTTTTCTTTTTCTTTTTTTTTTTTCCCTCTAAAAGTCAGTGGTAGTCTTTGGAGTGGAGAAAAAATTGGTTCAATCCTCTTCGATGCCTCTTTGATACGTTCCTTGCACCCAGAAGACTTTGCCTACTGAAAATTACCTTACAAAAAGGTGTAATTTATTTGTTTAAAATAGATACAAAATGTAACTTGCCCATTTTTTATTTTTTTTTAGAATTGAAGCTGAACATTTGACTACTGGTAGCTGATACCTCTTTGCTCCTTTCGCTCTCCTGATTCCCATCTTTGCCGCCGTGTTAATGATAAAATTGAAACAGGAAAAAAAAAGTCAAAGTTGAGTAAGTAGAATTGTGGTTTTATGACGCTGCTTTTTAATTTCAACCAAAACCAAAGACGTGAATTTTTCAACTTTTTTTTAACCAGAGCTTTTGAACCCAAAGGTCCCAACCAGCTGGGCTAAACACACAAGGTGTCCTTCACCAGGCTGTTGAGTGCAGGTGAACCTTGTGGTTCTCCTCTCCTCCTACGTGGACTTGCAGAGCTTGTGCTGCCCCGTGTCTCCACACAGGGTCTCCCTAGCCTTGGACAAGGCAACCACTGGAGAGGCATTAATTAATCCCAATTTAGATCCGATGCTTTGGCCTTGGTTCTACTCCTGTGGTCAGTAGACCTTTTGCTGTCAGCTCCAGTAGGAAGCTGATTATGAAGCGTTTCACAAACTGCAGGAACCCACCGGTTTTCCAGTGCATGGGCTTGCACGGCTGGTTTTTTCCGTAGCAAGGGATTTAGAAGCGTCACACAAACCAGTTTTCACTGTGGGCAGCGTAAGAAGTGCTTATAGTTGGAACTCACAACTACAGAGAAGCTTTCAGGGCTCAGTTCCCCCTTCGGAGCCTGCAGAGCCACCTCTGGAGGCAGGGGGAACACCAGCTTCTTCCAAAGTACTTGAGATCCACACGAAAATTGAGCTCTCTAGAAGATCTGGTCACCGTGAGGACTTAAACTGGAGCTGCGCTGCCTTTAAGCTCCAGTCCTGAGCCAGGATGGGGAAGCAGGGATGGAAAGGGAGGTTTGAGGACGGCCATGGGAGCGTGTAAAGGAGGGTCAGACTCGAGGAAATTTTACCATTCCTTCATTGGGAGGAACGGAGGAGGCCAAATGAACTCTTCGAAAGGCTCAGCACCATGTGTGCCTCTTTGGGAGCGGGAGACATGTGCTTCTAATTTTTCTCACTTGCTTTGTGCCAAAGGGATCTGGTTCCCATTGACTCTTGACCCTTCAGAAGAAAAGGGGAAAAACAAAAGAGAAAGAGCTGGCCAACCTAGCGCTGTTGAGGTCCGTGGCAAAAATCCCATCGGCTTCAACAGGACCATGATTCCATCTAGAGAAGAAAAAAAAAAAAAGACCAACCAGAAAAACAACCTCTCTGAGCTAGAACAGTGAAAAAAGTAGAAAATCTCTTGTCTTGGTTTGGGACAGTGGCTGGACTGGAGATCAAGATGGCCCCAGTTTATCACTGCAGTGGATCAGGCTCACCTAGAACTGCTCTTGGAACAAACAGATAAAATCCTTTCCTGTTCCAAAGGTGGAAAATTCTCCTTGGGGGTGTGTGTAGTATCTAGGACAACAATCTTGGAAAGGACCTCAGTGGGAAATGGATTTGCTGTCCAAATAATACTCTTAGATAAAAGCAAAGCAAAGATCTAAAATGTTTTTGGTAAAACAAAAGCGCAGAAAAGAAAATTGTTTGGTTCTGTGAAAGTGGCCTTGATTCAGTAAACTCGGAATGTTTAATTGAGGCTGGTCTTTTAAAAAGTGTTGCACGAAATGGAGTAAATAGGAAACGAGAAATTGTGTTGAAAGGCAAAACACCACTTTCGGTCCTACATTTGGGCCGTTCTTTCCTGAAAGGTCCTTTGCATCCTTTTCAGTCTCCTGTTAAAGTCTCTTGTGGAAGAACTGGAGAAGGTTTCCAAGAGAGAAGCTCTGACTTGCACCCTTCCTTGGCTTAACCTCCTCCCTCCTCTCCTTACGTTAAATAATCCCTTCTCTCAGCATCTTCGCTCCTTGAAACTTTGACCTGCCATGTAGCACGTCTTCTCTCAGCTTTCATCTTGGTCGTGTCAGAGACCCCCCTTGGTCTTCCCTTGTCCTGGAGCCTCCGTGTGGTCATCCCTTGTACCTGTCCCGGTCTGAACTGCCACCTCTGATGGCCACGCTGAGCTCTGCCCAGTATGCCCCGTGGGGCCATCAATAAATGGCATTTTTATCCCTGTCAGTACCATAAATGATGATGTCAGAGAGGATTTCTCTCGAGATCTCTTCTTGAAGAGCTCCCCGGCAAATCCTCTTTGACCTGAGACTCTTCTTTCCCCACCACTCATCCTCGTCTCACTTTTGGCCCTTCCATGCCTGCGGAATCTTTCCTGTGCTAATCCCTGTCCCGGAGCTGTATGGCAATTATTGCTGTGACGCTGCGGGCCAGGTGAGCTTCTCTGTGTTTCCTTTGCCTGGAGTTGGTGACCTCGATAAGAGCTTTTTTGCTAAGTCTGGCACCGTCTTCCCCTGTTGCCTTTTATTCCTCTTTCCATTCCCTGTGCTGGGTTGGGTTCGGCTTCCAATAAAGGCTGGTGTTTGTTTCCATCCATGGATTGTCTTCCTTCTGAAATAAGAGTTGCAAACCACATGCTGCTTCCATTTCCATGTCATTGGGAGGATCTCCTCCTCCTTCCCCAAACTCCTCTTTGGACCACCATAGCCAGAAGCTTCAGTAGGAACAGTTTGAGCTAAAAACCACCCTGGAATGAGCAATAAGATTAGATTTTCTGCTGAATCTGGCACAAACATTCCAACCCCAGTGGTTTGTGGGGCTTGTTACACAGTAATAGGAGTAGGAGGGTGCCATGAACCAGCAACATGGAGATGCTTCTTGGAGGTTTCCAGGCAATCCCAGGTATGTTCTACCCCCTTGTCCTCTGTATATTAGGCAAGAACCCCCTCTAATTTTTGGTAAAGTTTACATGCTCCTGCCTCTTTTATTTATTTATTTATTTCCCCCCTCCCTCCATGAATCTGTTTCCTCAATTGTCCCCCAACAGGGAAACTTCCACCGGCCCAGCTGGATGGCTGCATGACACTGGTGTCAGGTGGACCACGAGGCGCTTTTTTGCCCGGTTCCTGCTTGATGGCAGGTGACTCAATGCCTCAAGGCTTGTAAGGAAGCCAGCGAGCCAGCATCTGATGAAAGAGCCCAGCAGAGAGAGGTGCAAGGGGAGAGGGAAGAGGAGAAACCTCGCGGGATGCGATGGAACCGAGTCATCTGACAGGTACTGCCACCGGGCCAGCCTGTAATTAAAGCTCACCTCACTTGGTGTCTCCACCGGAGCGTATGCCAATCGTTCCCCGTGGCATTTTCACACTCCTTATCTGTCAGCCTAGAAATTACTTTTTTAGATCAACTTTGAAGGCTTAATTCTGACAGGGAGACGCGGGGGGCCAGACAGTCTGCTGCGCCACGGAGCGCCTTGCAAGGGGAGAAGCGATGGTTGCTTTGTGGGGACCAGATTTTCAAGAGATGGGAGCTGGTTTTTCAAGGTGGGACCAGGTTTTCCCAAGTGCCTGGATCCTGGCAACTCCCATCATGTTTTTTTCAGAATGCACTTGATGAATTGCAGCCACTTCTTTAATACCTCAGCGGGAGCCAAGCTCCCTAAGGTATTTTGGGACCCCGTGGTCATGCAGGTTGAGATGGTGGCAAGAACATGGAAGTAAAGTTCGTGCAAAGGCTTCCCAAGTTAGTGGTGAGTCCTCTGACCCACCACAGTCAGTTATTTTGCGTGTCGCTCAGGCTCTCAACAATCAGCCTTCTGCAGGTGGCTTTGTGATCCCTTAACAGCTGGACCAAGCGCGCTGTTATTAACAAAAGTGATTAGTGAGATTAAGTTATAACTAATTAAAAAAAAAAAAACACCAGTTGATGAGTTGGATTCAGCTCTTTGGCAGTGACATCTGGGGGTACGGCTTTGATAACATCTCTGGGAACCATAGAATGGTTTGGGTGAGAAGGGACCTTCCAAGGTCATCCAGTCCAACCCTGCAGGGAGCAGGGACATCTGCAACTAGAGCAGGTTGCTCAGAGCCCCATCCAACCTCCCCTGGGATGGTTCCAGGGATGGGGCAGCGACCACCTCTCGGGGCAACCCGGAGCAGTGTTTTGCCTGAGTTGGGGTGAAATAGGGATCGAATTCAGATTCGTATGCACACGGTGATGCTCTGAACTCGTAGTACCACGTGAATGTCTCTTGCTCCTTCAAAATCCTTCTGGCTTCTGTTAGATTAATGAAATGGGAGTTTTCTAATTTCCTATTCTTGGCTGCAGAAAGGGCTTTGAGGACACAATCCAAGTCCCCATCCCACTCCCCAGCCGAGGTGCCCATTAGGCAGCATGAACAACACATCTGGGATCTCCCCGGGGTTCTGGGGCAGAGCTGGACCAGACTCCCTCTCCCCAAACAACCCAATCCTTCCTCACCCATCCCTTCCTCCCGAGAGGGAGGATGTTATGAATCCCACCGTGGGTGTGTGCGATGCACATGTGCACAACCCCCCTCCCTCCCGGGCGCTCGCTGCCTCCTGCGAACGCACGAGGCCACGCTCCCCGCTGCACACGCTCACCCACGCCGGGTGCCCTCTTCCAATGGCCTTGCGTGAGCGCCCCGTGACTCCGTGCCCAGGAATGCTGCCACGGACTGATCGCCCGCTGGGGGATTGCATCAGGCCCAGAAACTCGTTCTGCACAGGATGGAGCGGCTTGGTGACACCTGCTTGTGTGCAATGTGGCACTTCTCCGGGGAGAGCTGGTCACCACCGGCTCGGGAGAAGGGAGGTGAGGGTTCAGTCATCATCCTGGCACTGAGCAGTGTGGGGTGATGTCCTGCCAGCCTCCACAAGGTGTTGGGACCTTTCCACTCCTCCTAGAAGGGGTTGGAAAAAAGTTTCCCTTGTCTCTAAGTTGCCTACAACTTTTCCAGTTCTCCAGCTGGGAAGATGAGACAGGTCTGCTGAGCCAATACCAACCCACGTGCCTCAGGCTTTCTCTTGTCCTTACAACTCCAAGCTTTTCCTTTTTCTCCTTAAAAAGCTAACAGAACCCTCACTCTTTCTGCTCAATGCCACTGGACTGTGTCCTAACCTGGTCCATCCTGCTGACCTTTTATCTCCTGCGATGCTTATCCTGGGCCGGGGTGCCTCCCAGGGCCACCTCAGCCATGTGCAGTCGGACGCGGCGGCGTTTACGCCGCTTCCCGCTCGGGCCTTGTGCGTGGGAAGCGTTGCCTGGAGATCCATGGGACACCAGGCCTGGCTTCACCTCCTTTCTTTCACACATCTCCCCGTCTCCTCCAGCACCCTGCCTGCCTTTGTAGTCAGCTGCCCGGGATCAGCATTGCTGGGATTTGGGCTCTCCCGGAGCGAGGCGCCTGCGTGGGGCTGGGTGAGTTACCCGAGCCCATTTCTCTCTGTGGTCTGTAGACAGAGCCCCAGGTGCTCCCCGTGCAGACGTCCTTACTCCGAACATCTAAAGCTGGGTGAAACAACCGCCACCCTTCCCATTTCTCACATACATTAAAGGCTAAGTGGCTGATAAGGAACCTGCTCGATTCTAGCCTAAATTTATTAACGTCCGATTTATACAAAGTTGTCCTCGTAGCAACATCGTCCTTCAACTCTACGTTGCCTTTTCACCCTCCAGCTACTTGGGCTGTGCCTCTCTTTAGACAGAACAAGACCATTCCCTTTTATCTCTCTCTGAAAGCCAAGGTCTCCCGGCACCTTCCTTGTGAGAAGGGCTCTCCATTCCCTTCATTGCCCTCAGAGTTCTCCTCCACCCCTGCTTTCTTGATCAAGGGTGAGTAGAAGAAGACGCTACGTTCCAGAGGAGATCCCTCAAAGCCAGATCAAGGGAATAATCCTCTATTTCCACAGGCAACTTTGAGCCTGGTGATCCTAGGAGTGCGTTTGCCCTGCGCACAACACTACTGCACCACCTTGGTAATTCATGGGCATCTCAGGGCTGTCTGTCCCAACCTGGATCTTCTTGATCTAAGTCTGACACCTGGACAAGCTTTCTCCAGGTGGGAAGCCTTATCTCAAGACTTACCCGCCAACCTGTGGAAAATCCACGGGATTCGGCCACCTCTAGGTCTGTCTTTAAGAACTTCCCGACGCAAGAAAAAGTGCTGAGAAGCTGAAAGAGAAAATATTTTTCGAAACCGTCTGACCTTTGAGAAGAAATCTTTCCAGAAAAGAAAATGTTATAGTATAGAATGAACCAGGCATCGTGTTTGGCCAGACTTTGCTGAAACAAGATACTCTGACAGCCCTTGAGTAGCCGGGTTCCTGCGTGGGGCCGCCAGAGAGATTTGCTCTTTGCTGTTTATTCAGCTTTGGATTCGGGGAAACGTCAACATCGGGGTGTTTTGGGTTTGGTGGTTGGTTGTTGGTTGTTTTTTTTGTTGTTTTCTTTCCTTTCTGAAAGAGTTTGAAATTTCAAAATCCTGAAACTCTTCCCAAAATGAAACAGCTGGTTATTGCTCAACTCTCTCTGTTCCTACCTCCGCCCTCCTGATGAGTTATACAGAGGGTGTGACATTCTGGGATCGCGCTGATTCCCAGGTGCTGCTGGAAAGGGCCACTTCCAGCAGTTTCTCCCTAAGTAGGTCCCCGTTGTCACCTGGTAAACCCGTCCCTGTTGAAAAGAACGTCCCTTGGCTCAGCTGCTTAAAGGTGCAATTCCCAGCGGCACCGCAGCGCCGGCTCCTAAAGCTGCTCCTGACCCCGTGCTATTTATCTCCGTGGACTCCGGGGCGGTTGGTTCCCATTTTCCACCAGTTTAAATAAGAGCCAAATCAAGCTATTAGTGCCTCACACCTCAAGCATTAAGGCTTTCTCTGCGCTCGTAGAAAAGGTTGAGGTTATTACCAAAGAGGTGAAAATTAGATAATAGCTGATGTCTCAAGGGTACCTGCCAACCTGGTCTGAAGTGATTCTTTATTTGAAGCGCATCGTAATTCGCCGGTGACGGCGAACGGGGAGCCCGGTGTCTTCCTTGCATTTATGGGCTGCTAGTAGATGATTATAGAAAATACAGTAATTAAAGAACTACTTGGGCCGGGGAGGTTTGGCCTGGGAAAGAGTAAAATGAGCCGAGGCGGAGTGAGCTGTTCCAAACGGCCACGGCTGATTGATTTCACTTTCTGCTCTTGTAACGTGTCCAGTAATATCGAGGAGGAGGAAGAGGAGGGGTCACCCAGGAAAGCCGACGGCTGGTGAATTGGAGCCGATACACCCAAACGCCCGGCACCTTACGGCGATACTCGGCGGTCCGATTCCGCGATGTCCAATACGAGCAGGAGACCTGCCGGTTTTGGGGAGGGTCAGAAGCTGTCCTAACAACGAGGAGATGATTTGACCAGAGCATCAGCGGGAAGCTGGGGAGAGACCTTGGATCTGGCTCTGGCAGGTGAGCCACTCTACTGCTTCTGCCCCGCTGCCTGATCCCTCAGCCAGGCAACTGCACTGGGATTCCAAAGGGGTTCTTGGGGCCACCTATTTGTGATATTTTCCTGAAAGCATCTCGTCAGTGGGAGCTCAGGGAGGCTCGCTGCTCTTCCCTCTCCGCGTTTTGCATGCACTGCTCCTCTCCAGCATAACAATTTCCAGCAGAGCCGAGGCCAGAGGTTGAACTGGCTCCAACCAGGAGGAACCTGCAATTACCCAAACATCCACGGGATGCCATCAATGCAGGATTCCCTTTGATGAAGCGTCGTATCCAGGTAACCCGTTCCTAATCAAACAAGACACCTCGGTGCGCAGGATAGGGCACTGCCGGCCATTCCGGGTGCTCCAGGAGCGTGCTGTGGGCAGAGCAAACAGGAAGCTGAGGGATGGACCACTGAGAGCCACTCCACCTTTGCCCAGGGGTGTTGGGCAGGTGACGAGTCACTCGGAGCTGGTCCTTCGCTGGCTCCGGCAGTGACGCATTGTTTTGAACGAGAAATTCCAAGAGCGTTGATAGTCCTTTTGCTTTAGGGACGGCGTCATTACTTGAGGTTTTTGGGGTTAAATCCACAAAGGTGCTGACCTTCCTCGCTCTCGGGAGCCCTACAGGATTTGGGGCCGGGGCTCACCCTATGAGCGTTGAGTGTCGGAGGTGCCAAAGGAAGGAGGGTGGTGACCGGAACCTTCCTCTTGAGTAGATGGAGAGAGCAGCCGTTCCAAAACATGAGTCATTGCGCTCAGGTTCTTGAACCACCCTCTTTAGTGGAGGCCACCTCTCCTTCTTTCCACAGCCCATAGAGGGAGCTGATGGTGCTTTGAATCACCTGGCGTGAAGCTCGGCCTCGGCGCTTACATAAGAGCGAGATGCCGAAATACCTGTATGGCTCAGGCTTTTTGGAGCCACCCATGAGGCCTTTGGTCTCTCCTTGCCATGTGGTTCTTGCAGCATCTCGTGATGCCGGTGCCGAGGGTTAGATAAGGTAACTGAAGGTGTTAAAGAGATTGCTCAGACTGCCCTCTCTGGGGTTCCCTTCTCTGCTTGGTTTTCCTTCCTCTTCCTCATCTGATCAAGAGATGAACTCTTGACTGAACCTCTTGGAGGTCTTGGGTCTAAGGAGAGGAGATGTTCTTAGACCCCAGGAGTGGAAAGAGGAGTGGTATTTTGAACAGCATCCCTGATGGAGCGTGATGAGAGTCCCTCAGATGTGCAGAGCTGCTGAAGGCGCTCAGGTTGAGACATGATGCAGCAATCCCAGGAGCTCTTCCAGCACTTTGCTCCTTGGGCCAGTACGCAGGGAATGGGGCCGGGGCCCTCCGAGCTACCGGCAGAGGCTGAGCCAAACCGGGCGCAGCTGTTTCTGGGGACCGACGGGCTCTCGACGCTCACAGGGACCGTGGGGCTTCCGCAGTCTCCTTGGGGACTGCTGCTCTAGCCTCTTTCGCTCGCCGATGCTTTGCTGTTCTCAGCGCCTTGCGAGCAGGGAAGGGCAGACATCAAAAGCTCGATGGGAGCATCCAAAAGTTCATCTGAAGCATGCAGACCTTCAGCGCTTGTAACGGGAAGTTGGAGAGATTTCAAGCCCTCTCATCCCACCTCCTGGCGCTTCTGTTTCTGGTTAGGGCCAGACATAACCACAAGAAGAAGCTTTCTCACGGTGTTTCAGCACATTTCCTGTTGGTCCTGGAAGAAAACTGGAAGAACGTTTGAAATTAAGAGGACATCGAGCCTTTGTAGAACCACAAAGGCTCTCTTTTGGAAACAGGCACAAGCTCTGAGTGCTGGTGAGGGGTGAGTGAGTTTACTTTCTTGAACCAGTTTGCACCATCCCAGCCAGTAAGTGCCATTCCCCCTTCCAAAAGAGGAGAGTTGACTTCATCTTATGGAGGAATGAGTCACGGTCCTGCAGTGCTCTGGTGCGATGGGAGCAACCCCGGGATGCTTCGGGAGACTCGGACGGGGCAGCCTTGTGCAATGGGTCGTTTTGGAGCGCACAGAGGGTCAGAGGTGGGTGTGAGGATGGAATGAGACTGCCGTGGAGGGAACATCCTCCACCATCACTCAGGCCGCTGTTTCCAGGGAGGGTTTGTCAATGTTTTTTTTACTCAAGGGTATTGGGCTGTGTGAAGCAAAGGGCCGCGGGCAGAGCTGGTTGGAAAATTGTGTCTGTGTGGTTGTGGGGAGGGGACTACGTGGAAACATCTCACTTTGGGGAAGAGGAAGATGTTTGAAAATGGTTTCATCAAACTGTTTGTGTCAGAGAACACGCGGGGTTGGGGGTTTTTTTCCAATACAAACTGAAGTTTGTCTGCATCTTCCTGGGATTGCTTTTGTTGTGACACATTTGTAATCAAATTAAATCCAACCACAGAAGAAAAACAGCCAACAGGAAAACCCTTCAGCTCAGATCACCCCTTGGTCTCAAAAGCCCTTGGAGGATCCTTCTCTGCCATTGTCCTTGCTGGGGACCGGAGCATGAGAAAGCAGCTTTGGGCTGGGAAAAAGCAAAACTAAGAACTCACTGAGCCTTGTTGCCACCATGAGAGGTGAACTGTGTCCGTGTGGACATCCAGCCACATCCTCTTTATTCCATCAAGTGCACACTGCGCCTCAGCGTTTAGTTTGGGGCTTGTGAGGAAACCGATACCCATTTTTGGTGTATTCTGTTTGGAATTTGAATTCTCACAATCTGACATTTTCATATTTTCTTTTGAAGATTAAAGAGCATCCCACCAGAGAAGTTTAGACAGCCAGCTGAGGACTGCTGGGACACAGAGAGAGAAGCATCAAAACCACAAAGCCGAGCCCTAGGAAGCGCAGGTACTTTCCCTGTTTTATCTTTGCTAAGCCTTAATCAGAGTTGCTGCAATTCCTTCCATGAGGTTAAGTCAAGGGAAATCACCAGGTCAGGTCACCCGTCCTTTGCTCAATCCAGAAAGACGTGAACTGGGCTCAGCAGTGGGATTTGAGCCGAAGGTTGAGTGGCGGCACCGGGGGCTTGGCCTCGCTTGCCCCTCCGGCCCAAAAGAGATGTCCAGATTTGTGTTGCTCCTGCAAGGGTGTCCACATCCCTCCTTTCTGCCTTGAGGAACCGTGGTTGGAAAAGTCACAGCCACGCTGTTGACTTCAGCTGGGAACTCGGGTCCGTTTTACGGTGACGATGTCAAGTCTCCATCGCTGGCAGTTTGAGAGGATTTGGGAAAACACCCGTCAGCGATGACTCAGGCAGAGCTGTCCCTACTTCGGGCTGTGTGATGAGCGAGGCAAGGTGACCTCTTGCATCCCTCCTGGCAGCTCCATCCTTTTGCTACCTTTCCACTCCTGGCAGCCCTGCTCTGCACGGCAATGCGAGGTGCTAACCTTGCCTGCCATAAACCCCAGGTCCATCAGGACAGAACTCCAGCAGAGGCAGCACGTTCCCCCTTTGCAGAGGGCAGCTCTGCGGCCAGACTCACCGTGGGCTGACACCCAGCCATGGATGCACCTCAATGGAGCAGTGGGACAGGGTGAGGGAACTTGACCGGTCTCTTTTCAGTGAGGCCCTGTGGCAAGACGAGGAGCAACGGGCACAAACTGGAACCCAGGAGGTTCCACCTCAACAGAAAAAAAAACTTCTTTGCCATGAGGATGATGGATGAACAGGCTGCCCAGAGAGGTGGTGGAGTCTCCTTCTCTGGAGACTTTCCAGCTCCCCGTGGATCTGTTGCTGTGTGTCCTGCCCTGGGGGATCCTGCTCTGGCAGGGGGCTTGGACTCGATCTCCAGAGGTCCCTTCCAACCCCTCCCGTTCTATGTTTCCATGATTCTATGACCAAGACCACCCAGGGGCTAAGCAGCCACGCTGGGAGCAGATCCCAAATCCCCAGGTTTGCCACCCGCGGGGCCACGCTACCACCCTTGGGCAAGCGGAAGTTTCCTGGGACAATACTTTCTTCTCGTCAGCTTTTTTTTTTTTGCTTTTTTTTTTTCTTTTTTTAATTAAACAAAATTAAATTTCCGTAGCATCTTTTTTTTTGTTTGTTTTGTTTTCTTATTATTCTCCTGTACCTTAGGCATTGCTCCGAGTCCATCGGGGCGAGTTGTATAACACACTGAGTAGACAGGTTGACTATCTGCCCGCTCCTCCTCCCTTCCCTCCCCCTCCTCTCCTCCGGCCACCCTAGAGCTACGCTGCCCTAAATGTGCTTGGGTTTCATCAATCCCCAAGCTGCACATCAAAGGCCTCCTTTGCTTGGCTGCCCGCTTCCCTGGCAGGCTTCGGGGATTAATCACAGCCGAGCCTGCGTGAACGGCGTGACCGTGTCACTCTTGTTTGTCCCGGACGGGTGCTCCTCCGGTTATCGGACGGCAAAACCACCTCGGCCCGGTGGCCTCTGCGGAGGTGCCGTCGCCGTGGCTGGTTCTTTGGGCCGCCGGCCACAGCTGAGGTTGGCTGGAGGTGCTGTGTGAACACAGCAGAAGATGGTGTCGAGTTTTGGGGATTGGAAGGGACCGTTGAAGGTCAACTCATCCAGCCCTTAACGAACATCCTTGGTTTTTTGGAGTTGCTGTAGCAGCCAGAAATCCCTGCTACAAACCAGGCTAGGTGCAAGCGAACAGAAGGGGTTTCTGTCCCTAGAGCTCTGGTAGAAAATGGGAAAAATGAGTGGATGTCTCGTGGGGAGCTTACGGAAACCACGAGACTCTGGTTGTCTGTCTCTGTCCACCCCTAGAACAGGAGCTGTGACCTTCAGAGCCTCGCTGGCCACCATGAGAAGGTTTAAAGCGGCATTTGGAGAAGGGCAAAGCTTCTGCAGGGCAGACGGGCACCCGGAGACGACGCTTGGGAGATGCCCGTGGGCTGGTGACAGCCCTGCGCCGCCAGAGACTCCCATGGGCTGTGTTTGTACCCTCAGAGAATGAGAATCGGGAGCCAAAACCGCACTTGGATGGGAGCAAGGATCCTTGGATCCTCTCAGCTGCTGCCTGGCTATGGGCTGGTATTGAACTGATCTCTGGGAGGGACCCGGGGAGCCTAGTTTGCTTGGATTGCATCACCTCCCCTCATCTGCCGAGCAGCCTTTTCCGTAGCCGCCCGTGATAGCAGCGCCGGATGCTACGGGCTGGAGAAAGCCAACCTTCACCCAGGGTCTGCGGTTCAGTCAGGGTTTGCCTGGAGACCAGCCCTGTGCGAGCAGAAATCTTCACGGAGGTCGGCACCGGGGTCCTGAGCTGGGCGGAATCGGAGCCTGGATTTTGATATTTGTTTTAATCTCGGGCATCATCTCTGGCAGAAGCCTCAGCTCACAGTTGCTGAAGGAAGCCCCAAGAGAGCGTGGGGCTCTGTGTTGAGTAACAGGCTCTGCCCCAAGGAGCTTGCAAAAAAAAAAAAGCTGAGAGGGGAAGTAAACAGAGCAGAGCAGAGCTGGGATTGCTGCACCCTCCCCACGGCCCCGTCCAGCAATCTACACACGGGGCCCCGGTGCCCTCCAGGCCCAGCACTGCCCCGTGCTGCATAGAGTCATAGAATCATCAGGGTCGGAAGGGACCTTCAAGATCATCTCATTCCAACCCCTCTGCCACAGGCAGGGCCACCGCCGACTAGAGCAGGTTGCTCAAGGCCCCATCCAACCTGGCAGAAAAACCCCAAACCCCAGATCACACAGAAAGGAGCCCGCGGTAGGAAAAGGACCTGGAGCCGAGCGGATGGGATGTTCTCCACTGACTCAAGCAGTCTGAGGATGGAGAAACCCTCGGTGGCTCGAGGAGCTGCCTGTAGCAGAGTTAGTAGGGACAGGGCAGAGCTGGTTGTTCCCAGCACGGCAGGGAGCCGGAGCGGTCGGCCTGGGGATGCGTGGCACGTGCTCCTTGGGTCGTGCTGGGGGAGAGGAGACACCTGAATCTCTTATGAGGATGTGGCTTCGGACCAGGACCGTCTGAGCTGCCTGCAGTGTCCTCAGGAGGATGCCTGGGTACCACTGGGAGCGTTCCTGCTGGATGCAGGGGGAGGTGATGGTGGCTGAAGTGACACCCGTGGTCTCTGGAAGAGCTGTGCGGGTTGATCTCGTTCCCCGGCTCATTTCCAGCTCCCAGTTTAAATCTCTTTGCACTTCCTCTCTTTTGATGAGATAAAGATCCTGGGCACACGAGGGTGAACACCCCAAACACCCTGAGCACCCTGCCGTTGCCGCCTCTTCCCCAGTGGGAGCAGGAACGGAGCGATGCCGCCTCTCCCTGTGTGCCTTGTGGGGAGCAGGGAGATGACAGAGGGGAAAGGGGAGGTGGCTGCCTTCCTGTGGGTGTGTTTTTCAGAGCAGGAGAGAAACCAAGATGGATCAGACAGCAGGCAAACAAGGTGACTAGGTGGTGAGGAATGCAGGCACGGGCTCTGTGCAGGGCTGAGATGCGGAGAGGAGATAGAGGGGCCACTGCAAAGTGCTTTTGCCAGCCCAGCCTCATGAAAAGCGAGAGGAAGGGTCCGGCTCAGCATCTCCATCCCGAATGAAATGACATGGAAATGATGTGAAAGTCACGGCCACGGGACGCTGCTGCTGCTGCCGCCGGCTCAGCAGGGCTAAGGAAGCTTTGAGAGAGCTCTTGAGAGAGCAAGAGCAGCGGGAGTTTTAAAATAGGAAGTTGTAAAAAGATAAAGGGGTTGAGTACAGATAAAATCCGGGTGCTTGGGAGCGTAAATGGCAGCGCAGGAGGCGAAGGGACGGGCAGGAGCTTATTCCGGAGCAGCTAATCCTCAAACCACTTCCTTTAGGGTTCCCCGAGGAGTAGCCACGGCTCATCCTGGAGTTGTTCTCCTCCTTTTGTGACATTTTTCTGTGCTAATATTGGATTTGCTCTCCTGCATAGGGCAAGGGTCCATCTCTCCGATTCTCTAAGATGAAACAGGTCTTGGTACCGATGTGGCAAAGCTCAGGTCCCTCTGGGGCTGGAAAAAAAAAGACATTTGTGCAGAACTTGTAGGGGGTTTGTTGCCGAGATTCCCACCCATGTCAGCCGGGGGTGAGCCTGGATAACAAGCCTGCAAGTCCTGTGAGGGAACAGGCCAACAAATGTAGAGTGGACACGTGAGATTCCTTTTCTCTGGAAACCAGACCAACAAAATCTGGTGTGTCCCCAGTCTGGGGAGCCAGCAACACAAGGCTGGCTGGAGATGATGACCCTGTTGCTTCCAGACAGAACCCTGGAGGCTGGGACTTTCCTCTCTGGCCATCAAATGAGCCCTGCTTCTCCTCTCTTATAGTTTGGGAGGCAGGACCCTGCACCTCTTCTCCAGCGTGTAAAACAGAGAGAAGGATCCTCTACCCTGCTCCTGGCCTCCAAGTAGAGCTGAGGAGAACGGGAAAACTTCCCTGCGTTCCTCGGGAGCGAGCGGTGTGTCGTGTCCTGCCTTATGGGAGCACTTACACCTCTGTGCGTGCCCCCACACTCGATTCTGGCTCCGTTCTGGCCATTCTTGCTTCGGCCCACTGCGGAGACGAGCCACACACGTACTCGGCCCCATCCCCCTTTGATCTTAAGCTCTGTCAAGAAAGATGCTTTGGCAGGAATCTTGCCCATCAAGTACCATCCATAGGCGGCTTCAATGTCACAGCCGTGACCAAGCCCTGACAGCTCCAGGAGCTGAGGTGTTGCCGGGTTTAAGCCAAGCCTCCACCTTCTCCCCTCGGGCTGGAGGCAGGTTCCTTTCTGAGCTGTGCAAAGGCTTGGGGCTCCCTGCTCCTCTGCCTGGAGGATTCAGGGGTCTCAGCAGCTTTTCAGCGTCGTAACAGGTCGGAGGAGCTGCTGCTGATGCCCTGAGCCCTGACTCTGGCTGTGCAGACACTGACCTGAGGGATCATATCAATACTTAAGGGGAGCTGAGCAAGGCTGAGCAAGAGCTCAAGGGACCCCGGGGGGCAAGAGGCTGGGGCCAGACTCTGCTCAGGGGTGCCCAGCGCCAGGACGAGGGGCACCGGGCACCGACTGGAACCCAGGAGGTTCCCTGGGAGCAGGAGGAGAAACTTCTTTGGTGGGAGGGGGTTGGAGCCTGGCCCAGGCTGCCCAGAGAGCTTGGGGAGTCTCCTTCTCTGGAGAGATTCCAAAGGCGCCTGGACCCTGCGCTGCTGGGCCCCCTGCTCTGGGTGACCCTGCTGGAGCAGGGGAGGTGGCACCAAATGATCTCCAGAGGGTCCTTCCAACCCCTGCCATGCTGGGATTCTGTGACTTGCTGCCAAGTCCTCTCTGAGGGTAAAGCTGCTGCACGATCTGAGCTGCAGAGGAGGAGGATGGGCTGCTGCTGCCTGAGCAGAGAGGCCGAAGCTTCCCCATCGCATCCCTTGCTGTTCCCTGTGCCCCTGGGCCTGGGTACCACTGGAGTGTCACCGGTTACCAATTGGGTACCTGCGCTACTTCATCCCTTCATCCTCTTCCCAAATAATCCCGAAATCCTTCCCTAGGCTCGGGGTGGGGAAGCCACTAGATGGCAACGTTACCTGCAGCCTGGCTCCTTCTCCTGGGGCTGAAGGGGGCCGGGGGTGCTTTGGGACCCCCCGGCTCTGCTCGGGGTCGGTGGGGGAGCCTGGCCCGGTGTCAGGCTCCAGCCGGGGGTCACCTCTTAGCCGTCACTCAGCGGTGTGCGTAAAGAAAACGAGGTACCTTAAATTCACCTCCACTCCAGGTCATTGGTTTCACCTTTACCGGTGATGTGGCTGCAGCCTGGGGAGATGTCACATCACCGGGCGCGGAGGTGACGGCACCAGGGCTCACCTCGACAGGAGGAAAAACTTCTTTCCTCTGAGGGTGACGGAGCCTGGCCCAGGCTGCCCAGAGAGGTGGTGGAGTCTCCTTCTCTGGAGACTTTCCAACCTCCCCTGGATCTGTTGCTGTGTGTCCTGCCCTGGGGGATCCTGCTCTGGCAGGGGGGTTGGACTCGATCTCCAGAGGTCCCTTCCAACCCCTGACATTCTAGGATTCTAATATGACAGGCTCTAGACCTGCTCGGGAAGGTAGGGCAGGTGTGAAAAGCCATCCGGGGTTAACCTGGGCTTATTCCTTTGGGAAGGCTGCTGAGAGCCCGGCGCGGCTTTGGGCTCCGTGCCCATCTCTGCCGGGCCACGGCCGACTGGCCGGCGAGTTCCTGCAAGCAGAGGATTACTGACCTTGGGCCTGCACCTTTGTGTGCCTCAGTTTCCCCACGTGATGATCTTTCCCTGCTTCCCCTAGAACAGGGAAGAGGATGGAGGAGCACGCTTCTCCAAGCCGGAATGGGAACGCTAATTAATTATCCATCACACTGAGACCACAGCGCACGAGGAAATGAAACTGTGGTGTGGGATGGAAGAACAACCCTGGACAGAAAAGGGATGTGCTGCTCACCCAGGGAAAGATTTATGGGAGCCCTGAGTCAGGGTTTATCATCCTGCAATAACGTACTACTAAGATACTACTGATAGAATAAATACCAAGGCTGCAGAGCCTAGAGAGGATGGATGGGGATGGGGAGGGAAGCAGGAGCTCTGCCCTCGCATCTCGGGTCTTCCAGCGTGGTGACTCCAGGTGCTCAGTGTTATTTTTCTTCTATTTTTTTCAGGATTTTGTCCCTCCTCGATCTCCACCTGCTGCCCTTTGAGCTCTGAAAACTGCAAGTTTGGAAACCAGCCTTTGCCAGAAAATCTCCCACGTTCTTCTCGCTACAAACCCCCACCCGCTGTGCCCCGTAGTCGAAGCCTCCGAGCGGAGCCCTGAGGATGGAACACCACGCGCAGAGCCGGTCCCAGGAGAGGTGCCACCACCACAGTGCAGGAAAGGTGAGATTTGGGTCACGGGGAAGGAGCGGAGACCAGGAGATCTCCAGTCCCAGGTGCCTCCTCAGGGCTCCTTTGCTCCACGGCGCTCGTCCACGACACGCTGCCCGCTCTGCCCTCTCCGCCGCCCTGGCAGGGCCGCAGGTCTTTCCAGCCTCCGCGCCTCCCTCTGTGACTAACAGAGCTGGCCGACTCCCAGGGGTGTCACTCCGGGACCCCAAACAACTCCAGGGAGCCAAGAGGAACAGGAAAGCCCAGACTCTCCTTCCTCATCACCCTCCTCCTCCTCCTCCTGCCAGCCACCTTCCCGGGCCAAGGGGTGGCCCTGGGTGGCCCCGTCTCCCGTTGGCCCAGACGGGAACGGCCGCTCCCTATTACTCATGGGGATGATGTTGATGGGGAGGGGGATGCAGGGGCGGAAAGTTGGACTCAATGGAAAGTGGGCACTCGCCTCTGACCGTCGGCGCAGCTGGAGCTGAGCTCAGCCCAGACGCCCCGGCGCGAGGCCGCGGGTGGCCGAATGCTGCCGGGGGGGGACACACGGTGCTGGGCTCTGCAGCTCCATCCCGAGCCGGGACGGGATGCTGGGGGACGTGGAGGGGACGGCCAACGGGTCCCTGCGTGCACGGACGTCGGGCCACGCCGAGCGGCGCTGGAACACCCGTGGTCAGCGCTCCTTGGGCGGTTGGCACCCAGCGGGGCGATGCTCTGCCCGCCCCAGGAGAGGTGCACGTGGCTCCAGCAGCTCGGCTCCCTCCCTGGAGGGCAGATGGTTACTAAAAGGATAGAGATGGGGCAGAGGAGCTCAAAACCAGGAGTTACAACCCGAGAGAAACCTTCTTTTCCTACTGGGAAGTGGCTACAGCTGCATCTTATAGACATCTTCAGAGGTTTGTAGGAGACACGTCTTCACCCCACGGCCTGGGATCCCCCCTCAGCACCCCCACTCATCCCTCTATGCCATGGAGGGCCTGGTGCTTTCCAGACTCATCTTCTGAACAAAAATAAACTCAGAAAGGAGGTGAAGAAAAACACGCCTCAGCCGTGCTGCTGGTTGTCCGAAAATCTGCCTTCCAGCCCATGGTCCTCCTGTGCTCCGAGCCCTTCTCCAGCTCCGCCGACCTAGAGCTGCTTTGAAACCAAACCCACCCACAGCCCACAGTGACAACTGCCCACCCCAAGCTTTTCAAAATCGGGGTGATCATCCCCATTTCCCAGCAAGGAGGTTTTCCGGCCCGATGGCTGCGCCGGACGAGGGAATTTGCAGGTGGCGTTGCCACGATTTCAAAGAATTTCGCAATCTCGCTGCTGTGGGCTGGAGAAAGACTCATTTCCCACCTCCGAGGCTTTTTGGAGCGCTCGAATTTACTAACGTTTAGTGTTTGAAACTTCTCCTTTGCCAAAAGGCAGATTTTCCTGCCTAAGCAGAGTTTCCATGAGGATGTCCGTGGACAGGCCAGGAAGGACCAGCGACTGGAGAGCTCAGCGAGGCTGGCGTCTTCTTCGCCCGAGGCAGCGACGGATTTTTACCGAAAATGCGTCTTTTGAGAAAAACTTTTGGATCTGAAGAACTTGGGCTGAGTGAGAGGGTGCGAGATGTGGACTTTCCCCGCTCTCCAGGTCTCGAAACGGGGTCAAATCCAGCTGGGAAGCCATGAGTATCCCCTGCCCTGTGTGAATGCCCAAGCTGCTTGTTATTATGGGATGGATGCATACACCTCGGCGATCTTTGGGTGAGGTTGAAGCGAGCAGATGCGTTCCTGGCAAAAAAAATCACTATTTCCGATGAATCAATGTTTTCCTGTTCAATAAAAACCAACAAACCAAAGCACTTCCAACACCCCCAGTCAGTGTTTTCCTGCTCAGGGCCGAGTGGCAGCTGGACTCGAACCCACGGGCACCTTTTGGGCTCCAAACTGGATGAAACGGGACCCCTGGAAAGCCCGACCACGACCAGGTGGAATTTGGTGAGACAAAAGCTCGGCCCGACCTCCGTGCTGGAAAATCTCTCTTGGAGGGGGAGGTCTGGGGGGAGAAGGTTCAAAGGGAGCGGTGCCCGCGGTGCCGCCCACCCTCCCGGGACCGGGAGGAGGTGAAGATCCAACCGCCGGTTCACGCCGGCGATGCCTTCCCGGCTTTGTGCCGAGCGGGATTGGGTTACGGGGCTGGGGCTGGGAAAGCTCCTCGGCAGGTCGCAGGTGGATTAAGGAATTCCAGTCCCCATTCAGTGCCCGGTGAACCACGACTAATAGGGGAGCTGTAAAGAGCGTGGGGCGGGCGGGATGGGAGGTGTTGAATGGGAAAGGCACCTGCGAGGGAGGGCGGTGGGAGCCGGGCCGCTGGAATCCGGCGGGCGGTGAGGAGCTGGTGTGATTTACCAGCACACCTGGCCACAACCTGCTTGGGGTGGCCTCTGAAGAGGGACAGAGCCATGGGTGGAGGTGGCGGGGTGGCAGGGGAGGTTTAAGTGTCGCTTCTGTAATGGGGATGCTTCCAGGGCGAGGAAAAATAATCCCTCGGCGGAGGTGGACGGCTGAGGTGGGTCAGAGCCGGGCTACGTCCCGGGCGCGGGGGGCTGAAGGATGGGAGCCTGAGCAGCTGGGTGCTGGGGAACGTGGTGGGACGTGAGCAGGTCTCTGTGGGTGACGTGGACCTCCCAGGGAGGGTGAGGACCTGACACACCGAAAAAGGGCTGAGAGATGGAGAGGGAGCAGCCAGGGCGTAGGAGATGGTGAAACCTCAAGTCTGTGACAGCCCATCAGGTGACAGCAACTCCCTCTCTCTGCCTGTTCAGATGCCTGTTCCTCCAACAGCTCTGCTGGGCTGGGCGGCTCCGGGCCCAGACCGGACCCTCCGCTTGCCTGAGGTCAGTGGCCCTTTGCTCCAGCCCAATCTGAGCGGGTTTGGACCCGGGGTGCACCCAGCTCACCAGCTCGAGCTGTCTGGGGACATCTCTGATGTCAGAAGGTGGCTACAGGGACCGGGCTGGGATGGGACCATCCTCCCACACCCCAGCCTGGCCTTGGGAGGGATGTCCCAGTGCCACAGAGCCCCCGATGATGCCACGTCCCCCGCGGCAGGTCCCTCTGGGTCCTCCCGGCCTTGCCTGGGGAGACTTTTGCACCCGGGAGCGGTCGGGGAGGCAACAATCTCGTCCGCCCTGCTCCCCGGGAGACTCCTCGGCGCCTCTTAATAAGACTTTAATTATACATTTTCCCTCACCACTTTTTTTCTCCCTCTCCAGTTCAGCTTCCCCAGAGACGTAAATCCCCGGCGCGTGCTGCGGGGTTTGTCAGCTCCGCTAATGACCCCCCGCCAGCGTGCTGGGGAGGGAGGCCGGTGCTGTGGGGACACGCCGGGTGACACCACCCCGACTGGCTGGGCAGGGGCTCCCCGGCTCGGCTGGGACGTCCCTGGGCCCTCGCCACGGGTGGCTCTGCCTCCAGCTCTGCAGGGAAGGACTCTGGGAGTCAAGAGGTGGCCGTGACCGGCTGGACGAGGAGGGCTCGAGGTCCTGCGAGGGAACCTAGATGCAGAATTTTCCCTCTGCTCGCTCCGGGCAGGAGGTGGCTTTGAGCCCTGGGCCGTCAGGTGGAGGTGGCCGCCACGCTCCTCTACCCTCTGAACGTGACGCCACCACGCTCGTGGCATCGCTCCCAGAGCCGCCCCACCTGCCTCAGCCCGCGTCTGGTGCCCACGGGGTTTTCTGAAGCCGCTCCCGGAGCCCCTTGGCAGGGACGGGCGCGATTCAGCCGGGACCGAACCCTCCTTGGCAAAGGGGAGAGGCTGGGCTGAGTCGAGCGTCTCCTGGCACCGCAGGTACCGCAAACTCGGCCGGCTTTCCGGGGAAGCGGAGGGTTGGCTGCTTCCCCTTCCTGCTCCTGGGCAAGACCCTGACTCTTTTACTGAGCCCAAAACTCACACTGAGGATTTCGCTTCTGTCAAGCCCGGGAATTCGGCCCCAGAGGCCTCAATAATTCGTTGTACACGGGACATGCGGAGAACAAAAAAAAAACCGAGCCAAAAAAACAAGCAAACCAGCACCAGCAATATAAAAGGAACAATTTCCTTTACCACTAATTTTCTCTCTATTTAATTAGCAGGAACGTGGGGTCACTGATTATATTGCTCTTCACATCTCTCCAAACCCACAGATCCCAACCGGGGACAGCGAGTGACCGGGCAGGGCTGAGCCTCTCCGGATCCCCCTTGGCATCCTGGGGTGCAGGAGGAGATCCTGCCTGGAAATCGAGGACTCTGAGAGGATGTTTTTTTTTTTTCCAAGGCTTGACCTGAGTCTGCTCCCTCTGGAGCTCATCGTTGGCTGCAAAGGAGGAGAAAGGAGCCGGGCCTGGGGCTGCTCACACGGCGGTTTTCCAATCAATAAAATCTGAAGCTGGAATATGGAGAAGGCTGCGAGTCCAGCCCAGGGAGCTCCCCCCATCCAAGGGGGTGAGCGGAGCGTTTTCATTCCCCCGAGGACGTGAAGCCACCGACCTCAGCACCTTCCAGCAGCAAACCCACAGGAGCGAGTCACTGGGATGGGTCGGAAAACACCCATTTCTCCAGAGACGTTGAAGCTTCTCTGATTTATTGCTTCTTCCCCTCTTAAAAATTACTGAAATAATTTTTTTTTTCAGCTTCTTAACCATTGAAAAGAAAAGCACTTTTGGGAACGCTGCTTTTCCTTACCCCGGGACTTTGGGCATGCGTTTGGGGGCCGGTGGAGAGCCTGGGATTGCACCAAATATGGGAAATGTCAACAGAATGTGGGTTTTTTTTTTCTCTCCAAGCATTTGTGGAGAAGTTTCTCTTTCAGCAGTAAAATAGCTCAGGGATCTCCACCCGCATCCTGCCCCTTCTTCTGTTCACCTACTCGTGGACTTTCACCGCGGACTCCGATGGGGTTCCTTGTGATCCACTCTTGGCTCCCCCACCAGCAGCCCCCGTTGCCACTGGCTGCATCTCCAGCTCGGGCTGGGCCAGGGCTCCACTAAAATCACTTTCTGATGAATACAAACCCAGGGAGAGGGGCATGATGAAATCGCTCCTCTGTTTTCAGCAGAGACAGTCCGTGCAGGGAGCGCTGGGCTGAGGAGCCCAGAACTGGATCCGATATTCCAGAGATGGCCTCATGAGCGCAGAGTAGAGAGGGAGAAGAACCTCCCTCAGCATCCAGGTCCAACACTTGCATCTCCCAATTAGGAGCACCCAGAACCTCCCCAGCACACCCCAAGCGCCGGAAGCTGCTTTTGCAGGTGGACACAAGCACAGGAAGGAGAAAGGACGGACAATGACGGGTCCTCTCCGTCCCACGCGGGATGTCCGTCTCGTGCCCTGGGACGTGCCGGGGTTTGCAGACTGGAGTGGGAATTTGTGAAATGTTTAAAGAGCCAGCAAGAAGAGCTCGATCCTGCAGCTGCTCCCGTGTCATCCCTGGTGACAGCAAATTGCTTTGTGGCCCGGGCTGGGGGGATGGAGCGTTGGGAAATTGGTGGTGCTCACCCAAATTGGCAAAGAGGGATCTTCAGCAGCAGGGGGGCCCCAGCTCAGCCCAGCCCAGCCCTCCCCTGCACCTCCTCTAGCTGAGTTCACAGCTCAGGTTTTGCCTCAGGGCAGCCCAGCACCAGCAGAATTGTCCCCTGGCCCCAGTGCTTTGCAGTGGGAGGGATGGAGCCCAGCACTGGCAGGGCTCAGCCACAGCTTCCAACTTTCCAGCTTGGATATTGGAAAAATAAACCAACAACGACAACAACAAAAGAGAAAATAACCAAAAATAACACAAAACCCACCCGAGAAAACCTGGGGGTTTAAATCCCATCCTCGGCCCAGCCCTTTCCGAGTGGGCTGGAGCAGGATGCTCGGGGGGAACGTGGGGCTTAATTCCTCCCATCCCAGCATCACCCCGGGGACACTGAACCGTCCTGCCCATGGCTCCTCCGCCAGCACTCGGAATGGAGGAAGATGAAGAGGAAGAAGCACCTTTGTGGGCACTGGGCGCTAGTGGAAGCAAGAGGAGGCTGCTCCAGCACCGGGCTACCACGGTGGGCACCTCATCCTTCTAAAAACGCCCTCCCCTCTCTGGTTTGCTGGGGTAGTGGTTATAATGGTGCTGCCCATTTCAGTCCTAATCCCAAGGGTGATAAAGTTTCTCCTTCAGGGACCTGCTCCTGTGAGAAGCTGTTTGAAAACCAAATGGTGATGTTTATTGGATCGAAAATCTCCGCCGAGAGGCCAGCGCTGGATGAGCTCTTTGTTTAAACTGCATCTCGCCCTCACTAACTAACGGCCTCGTCGTCTTGTTAAAGGTGCAAACCCTGAATGGGTCTCACTAGAGGGACAATAACAGCTGGAATGAAGAGCCTGCGATAGGAAAGGGAACAAAAAAATCCAAAGAACTTTTACACAGGGGAGAGTCCCCTGGAAATCGTGTGGAAAAGCTGAGCCAGACCCTGATTGGGCTTGGTGAAAGGCTCCCCCCTGGGGGAAAACCAATCCCAAAAAAACAAAAAAAAAACCAGTCCAATCCAATATTGTCCATTATTTAAATGCACAATAAATACAAGTTATCTACAAAAAAAAAAAAAAGAAACGCAAGCCAATATTTCCCATTATTTAACTGCTCTGCTTGCAACCCAATAAAGTCAGATAATTTTTTTGATCTGCTCCACCCAGAAAGAGGGAATTTTGCTCCAGCAAAGTCCGTGGAGGCAGGGAAGGGGCAGGAGGGAAAGAGCATCGACTTAGAAAAGCCAAGTGAAATTTTAACCGGGTGCCAACATCCCAGAGACCGAGTTTTGTAGAATCACAGAATCCTAGGACGGTTTGGGTTGGAAGGGACCTTCAAGACGAGCCATTTCCAAGCCCCCTGCCGTGGGCAGGGACACCTCCCACTAGAGCAGGTTCCTCAGAGCCCCATCCAACCTGGATGTGAGCACATCCAGTGACGGAACATCACCTGTACGGAAAGAAAGGAACGTCACTGGGGTTTTTTAACACTTTGTGGAGCACCCCAAAGGATTTTTTTTGAGTTTACAGCAGCAGAGAAGATGCTTTTGTGGAGCCAATCTCCTCTCAGAGCTTCCCCAGTGACCATTGAAGGGTCTGGGACCCACGATGTGTCACCATCCCCAGCTCGGGGGCTCTCCAGCTTCTCTGGAAGGGTGAAGGGGAGCGAATGAGGGTTAAAAAGCCTCTTTAACTGGTGCTCTTGTCAAATTAGCAGGGCAAGGCGCCAAGGCCGGGGCTAATGAATGGAATAATTGATTAAATATGTCATATTTCTGCCGAGCAGGTTCACACCTTTCCCAAAGGTTTCCAGATGGGACATAATTATGCCCCAAACTGGCTTCACACACCAGGGCACAGCGGGGAGGGGGGGGAACAGTGACATGGGGAATTTCGACAGCAGAAAATTGCTCCCGCAATTAATCCCAGGCACTTAATAAACTCACCAAAGAATTAACAGGGATGGGGAGAGACCCTCTCGGGTCTGGCCCCCGGTGATGCTGGTCAGGAGCTGCTGGTGCTGCTGGTGTAGATCTCCAGCCTCTCTGCCGCTTTCGCTTCTCTCCAAAGGAGATGCCGCGAAGAGGAATTTCTGTAGGAAGTTCTATACGGCCTGGAAAGTACTTTAAGGTCTAAACCGAAATATTTGCTTGATTGAGGGGGGATGAAGCAGGAGGGGGGAGGGACGGGATGGACACGATGACTTGTTGTAAGAATTTTGAACATCTCTGTGGTTTCTTCTCTACAAAGCCGGGCACCAATGCTGGCTGAGGTTGGTGTCTTTGATGGCACCAGGCTGAGCTGCACCCACTGCAGAGCCTCTGGGTGGTGGAAGGTAAGACACCTCCCCGAGCCCAGGCCAGGGAGCTGGGCTCCCACCAGCCCAACCCCGGCCAGGCTGCGACCTTTGGGACCGGCCATTTTTGAGCATCATTTTGCAGAAAATCCCCTTTGAAATCCCTCCTGGAGATGCTGGAGCTTTGCGAAGGTAAAAGGGGGGAAAATATTAAGGTGAACTTTCTCTTCCTTTGCATCCACCTGAAACCTCCCCATCAGTGCCAGCTCCTGGACCCTCCTGTAACAGCCACATGGCTGTCACCTCCCTTGTGCTTGTGTCCCCTGGGCCACCTCTGCGCCTTCAGGTCACTTCCCCATCAGTAGCTCCACTCCTGCCGTGATTCATCACACCGGGGACAGCTCCTGGGTGCTTGGAGGGGGGTGTCTGACACCATCCAAGGGACAAATCCTGCTCCTGCTGTTGTCAATGCTCCCCTGTGGAGCAGGATCAGGCCCGGGGACAGAAGGGGGTCGCAGAGCTCAGGCTTTCCCCAGCCCTATTACCTCCTCCAGCCGCCTTCCCAGGGGATGCTCCCTTTAAATATCCCATCCAACCCAAGCTATTCTGTAACTCTACGCTCCCAAAACCCCCTCACTTCCCCGTTCCCCCCCGGGACGGTTTTTACTCCAACCCACAAGCCCAAAAAGCCCCGGGGGGAAGCTCAGGCAGAAGGCAGCGGGGCAGCCCGGCTCCCAGCAGCACCCCAGCGCCCCGGCTCTGCCGGGTTTCCCGCCGGGGCTGGCGATCGCGCCGGTTGTCGGTTGTTGGTTAGCGTGGCAGCGGTGGCGTGTGGGAGGGCAGACGCCAGGCTGTCTGCTCCCACTTTGTTCGGCTTGTTATTAACTTCTCCTTGGGCTGCCATTAACCCAGAATTCCTGTACTTGGCTTCAGGCTTTCCCCGCTCCGCTCTATCTCCAGCTCCTAATTACAGCTGTTGGGATCTCCCTTTATCTTGGAGGATCTTGTAGGTTTGTTACCTGGCACATGCTTTCCTGCACCCCCACTCCCCCCCTACTCCTCCTCCTCCCTGCCACCACCCTTCCCTGCACCCCTTTAATCCCTCCTGCTTTCACCAGCCGAGGCCGACAGGGAAAAACCCGGAGCCTCCATCGCCTCGGCCGCATCCCGAGCNCTCTGCTGCATGGTGGACATTTTGAGGTGGTTACTTCTATTTAATGATGGGTATTTATTTTGTCCACTATGTAGCAGAGGGGTGGGAGAGCACAGAGAGCTGGAAAGGGGCTTCAGATCCCCCAGATCCAGCCCTGAGAACCTCCCTGCCACCACAGGCAGCATCTGTGGTAACTGAGGGACGCAGCTCCCAGTCCCAGCATCCCCCTCCCACCTTCAGCGGTGGGATGAGGAGCACCAGAGGGAGCAGAGCCACTGGCAGCTCCTCCTGGCAAGCCGGTGCCCGTCCCCGGAGCCGATGAGAGCTGAGTCACCCCGGCAGGGAAAGTGAGGAGCCGGGCTAAAAGCAGATCAGCGGAGTTTTGCTCTGGTCCTCGCACTGGCCACGTTTGGCCCTCGCTGCTGGCCAAGCTGGGCTCCCTGGGGATGCCTCAGCCAGCCTGGGTAGGGCTGGAGAACATCTGGATTTCTCCTCTTGCTGCTTTTTTATTTGCTGCTTCACCCCCGCTTTTGCCTGGGTGGAGTTGGGGGATTTTCCACGTTGGCCCCTGGAGTTTGGTTGCCCAGGCAGAGGACAGCTTCTCCCCACGCTCCAATTGAAGGCTCACATAGGATTTGCAGCCCGTGTCATCCCCGAGGGCAGTCTCAGGGACCCTGGTGCTTTGCTGGGATGGAGGGATATAGGGAGCCCAAAGTCCGTGCCCAGCACGGAGAGGCCACTCTGCGGGTCCGGCTGTGCTGGAAATGACCCTTATGGTGTCCAGAGGGGAGGTTGGGATGGGGCAGAAGCCAAAAGCTCCAGAGGGTCAGAGGCGGGTCAGAGGAAGGGTTGTTGTACTGGGAGTCTGGGGCAGGACACGGTCCCAGTGTGTCCTGGGGTTAGCCAGGAGCTCGGCTATTTATATCAGAGCTGCTGGCCCCTGCTCCCAGTGACTCAGACCTGGCACGACGGCCAGATGGAAACATGTTTTGAAGATGGTCTAATGGGAGGGTGGGGACAGGGGACCCTCCCTGCCAGCATCCCCCGTCGCCTATCATCCTACTCCCTCAGGGCTGCTCCTCCCGGGCAAACCCAGCGTGAGGTGACACCTGAGCCCTCGTGTCCACCTCGGCCTGGCACAAGCCACCGGGCTCCTTTCCCCGCTGTGTCACCTCAGTGTCCCCAAAACCATCGCCACGGTGCAGCCGGGGTTCAGGGACCCCATCCAGGGCTTGACCTGAGACGTGGGATCCCAGGAGGTGCAAAGATCTGGGATAGCAGGACGCCAGCACCACCAGTCCGGAGCTCTGTCCGCCTGTCCCCAAAGGCGATGACGACGTCCTCAAGCCCCGCAGGAGCTTTTGTCCCCAGATTTGCCCTGTCTGGCAGCCGGGGTGGGAGGCTCCCCAGGGCCCCACGCACCCCGGCGGGGTCAGGGCTCCCCGGGGCCGTGGGAGGGAGCAGCCGGGCAGGTTGGTGCGTGCCGCCGGGAGCGGGGCCCCGCGGGGCTGGGGTGCTGCTGACACCAGGGGAAGGGGCCTCCCGTCTGCCAGGGCAGGGTGACTGCGGGGCTCCACCACCCCCCGGCACCCTGGGTGTCCTCCACCAGCACCCATCAGCACGGGGACTGGGGATGCACNGGGAGCGGGGCCCCGCGGGGCTGGGGTGCTGCTGACACCAGGGGAAGGGGCCTCCCGTCTGCCAGGGCAGGGTGACTGCGGGGCTCCACCACCCCCCGGCACCCTGGGTGTCCTCCACCAGCACCCATCAGCACGGGGACTGGGGATGCACCGAGCCCCGACGCCCTGCGCGTCCCGTGTCCATCTGTCCCTCTCACGTCCATCCTTCTCTCATCCTCGGCGGGAGGGGGCGTACCCCACCCGCATCCCCACACCAGTGAGCTGAGTGCGAACGACCTCAGCTCCTTCTTGCCCGGCGTCTGTCCCCTGGGTGCCCAGGGCTGCCCCGAGCCCCTCCTCTAGGGGACACATCCCCCCACCGGAGCCATGTGAGTCACCGTCCAGCCTCTGCGCCCCCGATGGAGGGGGGGGTCCCTGAGAAGGGGTTACCCCCCCCCAAACGCAGATAACCCCGTACAGGCAGGAGCACGTGGGTCAAGCCCCACCCGGGGAGACTCCGCTGGGACACTGGGGGTCGGGGTGTCCCCCCTCCGGTCTCTCCTCATNAGGTGAACGGCGGCGACGCGGCTCCAGGCCGGCAGCGTTCCCTGCCACCGCGTGGGTCTCGGCGTGTGCCAGCACCTTCCAGCCCCGAGACCGAGACTTTGAATTGGCTCCGAGCGTGATTTATTTTTTTAATTTAATAGGAGTTGACTCGCCGTGTTTATTTTGGCAGCGGGGTTACCCCTCAAACCCCAAACCTTCCTAAAACGGGCTGTCGTGCCCCTGCCAGCCCGCACCGACGCAAACAGGAGGGCTGGGACCTGACCCCCCTGCTCATCCCCGGGCAGGTGCCTGGGTGGCACCGGCTCCTGCCCTCCAGGTGCTGAAGCTGCTGGGAACCAGTCCCCCCGGTGAGCGGCGGCTGGGAGCCGGGAGGTTTTTTACAGCCAGAAGGTTTGGTGCAAGTTTCTGACCCCGTCTCCCAAGGGAATGTGGAGCTGGTAGCGCTGGCCCTGCGCCCGCCCCGGTGGGCTCGGAGGTGGGGCGTCCGCCTGGCACAGGATGGGAATCGGGGATGCTGAGATTGGCACCTTCAGAGGAGGAAGGAGAGGAGGAGGAGGAGGAGGAGATGGGCTGCCTCTCATCTGGTGTCACCACTGCTTTGAGTTGCCCCATGCCGTGGGATCCTCTCGGAGATCCCCAAGTGGGGGAGATCCGCTCCCTTTCCAGCCCCCAGGCATGGTGGGGTGGGACCCCTCCTTGGAATCACCAACATTCCAGGAGGGGATTTGGCCCTGAGGGTCCTTCTCCTCCTGCCAGAACTCAAATATTGCCCCAAAACACCCATGGGGACAGCAGCCTTCCACCAGCACCCAGCATAGGGACCCTCTGCTGCATGGTGGACATTTTGAGGTGGTTACTTCTATTTAATGATGGGTATTTATTTTGTCCACTATGTAGCAGAGGGGTGGGAGAGCACAGAGAGCTGGAAAGGGGCTTCAGATCCCCCAGATCCAGCCCTGAGAACCTCCCTGCCACCACAGGCAGCATCTGTGGTAACTGAGGGACGCAGCTCCCAGTCCCAGCATCCCCCTCCCACCTTCAGCGGTGGGATGAGGAGCACCAGAGGGAGCAGAGCCACTGGCAGCTCCTCCTGGCAAGCCGGTGCCCGTCCCCGGAGCCGATGAGAGCTGAGTCACCCCGGCAGGGAAAGTGAGGAGCCGGGCTAAAAGCAGATCAGCGGAGTTTTGCTCTGGTCCTCGCACTGGCCACGTTTGGCCCTCGCTGCTGGCCAAGCTGGGCTCCCTGGGGATGCCTCAGCCAGCCTGGGTAGGGCTGGAGAACATCTGGATTTCTCCTCTTGCTGCTTTTTTATTTGCTGCTTCACCCCCGCTTTTGCCTGGGTGGAGTTGGGGGATTTTCCACGTTGGCCCCTGGAGTTTGGTTGCCCAGGCAGAGGACAGCTTCTCCCCACGCTCCAATTGAAGGCTCACATAGGATTTGCAGCCCGTGTCATCCCCGAGGGCAGTCTCAGGGACCCTGGTGCTTTGCTGGGATGGAGGGATATAGGGAGCCCAAAGTCCGTGCCCAGCACGGAGAGGCCACTCTGCGGGTCCGGCTGTGCTGGAAATGACCCTTATGGTGTCCAGAGGGGAGGTTGGGATGGGGCAGAAGCCAAAAGCTCCAGAGGGTCAGAGGCGGGTCAGAGGAAGGGTTGTTGTACTGGGAGTCTGGGGCAGGACACGGTCCCAGTGTGTCCTGGGGTTAGCCAGGAGCTCGGCTATTTATATCAGAGCTGCTGGCCCCTGCTCCCAGTGACTCAGACCTGGCACGACGGCCAGATGGAAACATGTTTTGAAGATGGTCTAATGGGAGGGTGGGGACAGGGGACCCTCCCTGCCAGCATCCCCCGTCGCCTATCATCCTACTCCCTCAGGGCTGCTCCTCCCGGGCAAACCCAGCGTGAGGTGACACCTGAGCCCTCGTGTCCNTGTCCCCCCTCCGGTCTCTCCTCATTGCTCCAGGAGGGGAATCCCGAGGAGGAGGGGACAGATACAGAAGAGGCTACCCCCTGGGGTGAGGGGGGTACACCTGGGGTGGGGGCTTGCCCCGATGTGTGACGTCATATAGGGCGTGGCTTGGCGGGGCGGGGCGGGGCGGNGAATGTGGAGCTGGTAGCGCTGGCCCTGCGCCCGCCCCGGTGGGCTCGGAGGTGGGGCGTCCGCCTGGCACAGGATGGGAATCGGGGATGCTGAGATTGGCACCTTCAGAGGAGGAAGGAGAGGAGGAGGAGGAGGAGGAGATGGGCTGCCTCTCATCTGGTGTCACCACTGCTTTGAGTTGCCCCATGCCGTGGGATCCTCTCGGAGATCCCCAAGTGGGGGAGATCCGCTCCCTTTCCAGCCCCCAGGCATGGTGGGGTGGGACCCCTCCTTGGAATCACCAACATTCCAGGAGGGGATTTGGCCCTGAGGGTCCTTCTCCTCCTGCCAGAACTCAAATATTGCCCCAAAACACCCATGGGGACAGCAGCCTTCCACCAGCACCCAGCATAGGGACCCTCTGCTGCATGGTGGACATTTTGAGGTGGTTACTTCTATTTAATGATGGGTATTTATTTTGTCCACTATGTAGCAGAGGGGTGGGAGAGCACAGAGAGCTGGAAAGGGGCTTCAGATCCCCCAGATCCAGCCCTGAGAACCTCCCTGCCACCACAGGCAGCATCTGTGGTAACTGAGGGACGCAGCTCCCAGTCCCAGCATCCCCCTCCCACCTTCAGCGGTGGGATGAGGAGCACCAGAGGGAGCAGAGCCACTGGCAGCTCCTCCTGGCAAGCCGGTGCCCGTCCCCGGAGCCGATGAGAGCTGAGTCACCCCGGCAGGGAAAGTGAGGAGCCGGGCTAAAAGCAGATCAGCGGAGTTTTGCTCTGGTCCTCGCACTGGCCACGTTTGGCCCTCGCTGCTGGCCAAGCTGGGCTCCCTGGGGATGCCTCAGCCAGCCTGGGTAGGGCTGGAGAACATCTGGATTTCTCCTCTTGCTGCTTTTTTATTTGCTGCTTCACCCCCGCTTTTGCCTGGGTGGAGTTGGGGGATTTTCCACGTTGGCCCCTGGAGTTTGGTTGCCCAGGCAGAGGACAGCTTCTCCCCACGCTCCAATTGAAGGCTCACATAGGATTTGCAGCCCGTGTCATCCCCGAGGGCAGTCTCAGGGACCCTGGTGCTTTGCTGGGATGGAGGGATATAGGGAGCCCAAAGTCCGTGCCCAGCACGGAGAGGCCACTCTGCGGGTCCGGCTGTGCTGGAAATGACCCTTATGGTGTCCAGAGGGGAGGTTGGGATGGGGCAGAAGCCAAAAGCTCCAGAGGGTCAGAGGCGGGTCAGAGGAAGGGTTGTTGTACTGGGAGTCTGGGGCAGGACACGGTCCCAGTGTGTCCTGGGGTTAGCCAGGAGCTCGGCTATTTATATCAGAGCTGCTGGCCCCTGCTCCCAGTGACTCAGACCTGGCACGACGGCCAGATGGAAACATGTTTTGAAGATGGTCTAATGGGAGGGTGGGGACAGGGGACCCTCCCTGCCAGCATCCCCCGTCGCCTATCATCCTACTCCCTCAGGGCTGCTCCTCCCGGGCAAACCCAGCGTGAGGTGACACCTGAGCCCTCGTGTCCACCTCGGCCTGGCACAAGCCACCGGGCTCCTTTCCCCGCTGTGTCACCTCAGTGTCCCCAAAACCATCGCCACGGTGCAGCCGGGGTTCAGGGACCCCATCCAGGGCTTGACCTGAGACGTGGGATCCCAGGAGGTGCAAAGATCTGGGATAGCAGGACGCCAGCACCACCAGTCCGGAGCTCTGTCCGCCTGTCCCCAAAGGCGATGACGACGTCCTCAAGCCCCGCAGGAGCTTTTGTCCCCAGATTTGCCCTGTCTGGCAGCCGGGGTGGGAGGCTCCCCAGGGCCCCACGCACCCCGGCGGGGTCAGGGCTCCCCGGGGCCGTGGGAGGGAGCAGCCGGGCAGGTTGGTGCGTGCCGCCGGGAGCGGGGCCCCGCGGGGCTGGGGTGCTGCTGACACCAGGGGAAGGGGCCTCCCGTCTGCCAGGGCAGGGTGACTGCGGGGCTCCACCACCCCCCGGCACCCTGGGTGTCCTCCACCAGCACCCATCAGCACGGGGACTGGGGATGC
>VWZK01019821.1:36023-63335 GCA_013396935.1 Baryphthengus martii | reverse complement strand
GGCCGCGGCAGCGCCAAGCCACCGCCGGCCTTCCAAAGCCGAGCACAGCTGATCTGGGCTGTCTTCATTCACGAACCAGAGTGGTGCGAGACGGAGCCCGCCGGTTTGGCGGGTCAACGTCCGGCTGCCCTGATGGATCCAGGGTGCCTTATCTGGAGAACTCCGAGCTTGCGTGGCGGAGCAAACAGAAGCGGTGTTTGTACCACTGACAACGTTTGTACCGCTGTGACACTCAAATACCGCTGACACTGGTGATATTTCTTGCGGTTAGGAGCATTCTCCTGAAACGTTTTCTGCTTCTGCCCATCACTAAGTGCGTTCCCAGTTTAAATTGGCATTTGCTCGCAGGCTCTGAGTTTTTTCTCCCTCTTCCTGTTTTCTCCCTCCGTGAAGGTTCATATGAACCTGAAATGATCACATATAAGCAATATCGACTTCAGGTAACCAGGTGCAAAATTTGTGATGCTTATTTTTCTAAGCACACGATTCAGTAGTTCCTTCTACGTGTTTTTTTTCTCTCCATTGTGTAATGCCAAGCGCATTACTCATGCTGAATAGTTGCGCAGAAGCTTATAGTTAGATCAGTCAGCACAAGAAGAGTTTTGTCCTGGTAATTAGTCTCTAATCATCCTCTTCTGTTGATCTATTTTCAATTTTGGGGAGAGAGTTAGCATAACTAAGCAGGTACTAAGCTGAGTACTCTGCTCACCTGGCTAACAAAGGTAGGACACTTAAGAGTTTATCACACCAATTTGAGTCTTTTCAAAACCAAAATAAGACATTGCAGAGCAAATGACACTTATAATGGAAACTGTAATCAGATAAGGAGTGTTTAAAATAAAAAAAACCCCTAGTGTAACATGAGTTGTCATCTAGCAATTCTAGATATCATCCATCAAGTAGTACTAGAGATAGATTTACAAAAATAAATTATATTCTACAGCTTAAATTCAAATTTCAGAATATTTTTTTCCACCTGTCAAGGCTGGGGAAAAATAAGAAAACTAGGAAAAATATTCCTTTTTAGGGAACACTTTAAAATAGTATCCTGAATGCCGAGTCATAAAACTCTGGTCAATGTAGTTACAGCTACAGATGATGATCTTTAATGTGAATCCGTTAATGTCTGTCTGGAAATTGTAGATGAAGTGTGAACAAAAGGTAATCTATTTAGGAAAAAAAAAACCAACAAAGCACAACAAACCCAACACACCAAACCTTAAGTAAGTCTTCAGCTTGCTCATGGTACTTATGTTTGTTAAATTACACACAGAAATAGGTGGAAAAGAGTTGGATCCATTGGTGCCTTCCCCATACAAAGTCAACTTCTGAGAGCAGCCAGATGGACAAATTTTCTGTTAAAATAAACTACACACTTCCAAAACTAACATTTTGCCTGCAGGCGGAATTCCAGTAATGTATCCTCTGCTTCAGAGACAAAAGGGCTACTTCTATTACAACTCAGATCCAAAAATTTGGTGAGATTCTAGCAGTGCACTGTAAGAGCTGGCAGAAGCACAGAACCAAGGCAGCTCCCGAGTCAGCTGTGCAGAAAATCCACGTATTAGCACATGCGTCAGAGATCTGGTCTATTCTGAAAGCACTTGACCTCATAGCTGAGATTTTTTAGGTAAATGTGTTTAACAGAAGAAAATGTGACATAGTTTTGAGGGTGTGTTTTTGGAGGAATGAGTGTGTGAGCGGCAGAGAGTTCAGCCCCTTTCCAGAGCTGCCTCAGGCCTTGGAAGCCCAGATTCATAACGCTTCTGGCTGTCCTGACACACATCACAGAACTGACTTTTTTAAACTTGGGTCAACACAACACGGAAACACTCTGGAGACCAGACTCCAGGTGCAGCAGCACATTAGGAACAGTTGGTCACAGAGCCTGCCTAAGAGGATTTTGCACTCTCCAGTTCATTTCCTCCCTCCCAGTTGTTCCATTCAGCTGTTTGCCTGGCCGCTATCTAAGCAAAACTGTTGCCTCATCAGAGAAGGGGAGGCAGGGCCATTTGTTTTCTAAGGGACTGGTTTCATTTGGGTTTCTCTAAGTCAGATCATTCCTTAGCTGCTATTTGAAGTACAAGTACATAAGCAATTCAATCAGCACAGCTGAAGGTGTGGTGCGCTCCTAGAGAGGCCAGGAATGTTTCTGCTCTGCTCCAGTGACGAGAAGATAGGAATTCCTTAAGCCAGCTGTGCCCTGGGAGGATTCCTAACACAGCACTGCCCTAGGATCGCGCAATTAACCACCCCAAACCATTTATGTAGCACGTATCTATAACCATTTATACCATTTATGTAGCATCTAAGGAGGAAATGCAACAATTTCTCAAATGGTAGGTGGGAATACAGGGGGCAGAGAAGTGGAACAGGATCTTAAGCATTGTATTTATTGTCTTTATGGGGGACAAAATTGGCTCTCTGAAGAGCCCAACTTCTGTATTGTCCCCATGAACTGATCGTGATTCTAGGACTTGAGCTTTCCAGTTGGTTCAACAGGGAAGACAAGATGAAGAGCAGTTCCTCTGCTACCAGACCACTTCTAAGCTTACAGTTCCAGAGTGGGCTTCTACCATCTGTTCAGACTTTGTGATGAAATCAAAGAACATCCTGAATTTTCTGTATAGTTTTAGCTCTCTAGCATCCTTTCCAATACAAAGAAAAAATGCAAAAGAAAAAAAAAAGTGTTATGCAAGCATGATAAGGAAATAGTTTTTAAATCCTGATTTTCTGAGAAAGGATTTATATCTAATAGAAAAGAAGTTCTGTGGAAAACTGTAGGAGAAAGTATTCTGCAGGACTGTGTCATCTTTCTGATAAAAGCTACTCTATAAGAGCGTCAAAGTCCACTGGTTCTGATACTGAGCCTGGTTCAGAGAGGATTTAACAAAGACTTTACAACAGGGACTTTCATGCTTGATCCAAAGACAGCTCTTGATCAGTCACCCAGTTAAGAAACTGAGCAAGGAGAGGGCAGAAACCAATTCCACATCTGAATTAATGGCCAAAAGTTCACCACTAGAGAAGATCAGAACAAACTCAAGCTGCCAGATGGCTGATTCATTCTCCCAGGCAGGAGATTCATGCTCACGCTGCTTCCTTTCCTTTGAGGGTAGTGGAATAAGAACCCTCTCTGCAATTCCGTTTCCTCTTTTCTATTAAAAATAAATAAGTAAATAAATAAAGCCACAGTCCTTTACTATTCCTTTTATTTAAAAAAAAGATTTGTTTAAGAGGAATGGAAAACAAACCAGAATTTGTGTACTGGATTCATTCCAAGGTGAGGTGGTAACTTTGATGACCTGTATTAAATAAGCCACAGCCATATTTTTATCTGTTTAGCTGGGGACAGAAGGGAAAATTTTTTCCAGGCAGACTCTTTTTTTTCCCAGATTTTTGAAATTGGCTTAGCTACTCTAGGGAAATCTGCTCTAAATACTTTTGGAGATGAGCTATTACATAAGAAACAAAAATAAAGACCCAAAAATGGGTTACTTTCCCATAATTTTCAGGAGAGAGATTGCACATCAGCCTCTCCTTAGGCCTTTCCCTGTTCTGTGAATAATTTCTTCCTTTTGTGATTTAGGTAAGTCTCCCTCGTATGCCCCTATTTCTCACCAGGTCTTTCCAGAACACCTAACTCAAGTCTGAATTTGCTTTCTTTTGCTTTCTTAAGTTTCTACCTATTGTGCCCTCAGACCTGTAAAGGAGCACAGAATCACAGTTTGTCCTGTGTGACTAAAAAGAAAGGCAATTTTAGCTTCCCTTCATTTTCAGCTGTAGAAAAGTGTAGCACCCCGGTAAGTGACAAATGCCTCCCTGCTAATTGCATTAGCAGCAGCTTTATTCTGTGCTACTTGTTACCCAAAGCCCTGTGCTTGTTCCCCTATTTAAGGTCAAGTGCTCTTGCTATGTCTTGTTCTTTAAGATAAAAAACTCTTAGCCATGTTTTGAAGTTTTCATCACCAATCTGTGTAAAGGCCACACCAGTTACTGGTAGGAAGTAATGGAAAGCCCTTGTCCTACCTTCAGTCAAGAGGAGCTGCTTTTACTTGAGGCGTCACCTCACCTTATGTACAGGAAAGACTAAGTGTTACCACTCTTGGATCTGGGACAAGATCTGCTCCAGTTTCCAAATGTTGGGAGATTTTGGGTGACACGACCAAGGCACACGTGTGTCCTGTAGCTAAGTCCAGGCAGAGGGATCTTGAATCTTGATGAGTCAGGCATCATGATAACACCAATGACAAAGTCTGTGGAAGAAGCGCAGGAACCAGAGACACATGTTTCAAACCGGATAAGCTGGGTAGGTAGCAGGGCACGGTTAAAGGCAGGAAAGAACAGAATGTATGACAGAAAAAGGGCCAGGGTGAGAAGTAGGTGAGAACTGAAATAAGGTCAAGTGGGCCAACAACAGCAACTAGGGCTGAGCAGGGGAAGCAGCTTGTGCTAAGCGACAGCTAAACAACAAACAGTGAAACTACATCGTACTCTTGATGTGGAGGGCAACTCACCCATCAGGAACAGAGAGCAACTCTCTGCTGGTTGGGTCTGCCAAGGGCCTCCAGCCCCCTTGAGGCTGAAAAGGAGAGGAAGGAGGCTGGCTTGTGGTTGGATGAAGTTAGAGTGGAACTGGGACAGAACCATCGCTATTCAGGTCAACCTCTGACCAAGGCCATTGAGCAAAACTACTACAAAGAGTGAAGTTGACTACACTGATGTTTAAGCTTTGGAGAAAATCCTCCATCAAATGAACAGGACAGCTGTCTTCTGTATTTGCAGGCAAACACCAGGTTCAGATGATGGCAGTGGATTGGTTTATCTTGTTCTTTTCCCCTCAAACTACTGAGGCTAGAATTTAGAGGGTTAAAGAGGGAGTATGTGCAGCAGGGAGTTACAATCTACATGACAGATAAATTCAAGGAACAGATTACTCTTTCAGATAATGAGCTTGTATGATTTTCTAGGGCTGACATACCACATTCCTAAAATCCTACATGTGGCCCTAAGAGAATTTCCTTTGGTTTAGATTTCATCATCAACCAACTTCAAGGTTTCTTTCAGACAGTGCTTCTGGGAAGTCCCCTCTCGCTCCTCCTGATCATGTCTGAGGCTTAAGGTCATTCTTGCTGCCTCCACTCCCTCATACAGCAGGAGGCAGAAGCAAAGCAAAGCATGATCTTCTTATTAGCTCTGATGTAGATTTTTGTAAGTGGTACAAAGCATAACAAGTAGCAAGGAATACAAGTTTGACATCTTGGTGGCTTGCACAGGTGTTCAAAACCGTTAAGATAAGAATACTTCTTTTTGACTGCAACTTCCTTTAGCATGATTGTAGAAGTCTTGCAAAGCCTCGGTGCCACCAGCTGTGACCAAAGTGTTTCCCCTCTGTGGCAAAGGGCACTCCTGGGACACTGCCAGAAGCGCCGAGGACAGCCATCCAGACCTGGTCCCCGCAGGGTGTGCTCTTCCCTCCCTTCCCTGTTCCACTTGTTTGAGCTGTGAACCCAGCAGAGGTGAAGCTTCCAACCTGGAACATGGGTCTTCCTGACAGAATTTTGCAATTGCTGATTAAGCCTTTACAAAGCAACTGTTAACAGTTCCAAAAGGGCTAAATCATGATGCAAAGACAGGAGTCAATGTTACTTTTGGTACATTCTGTTTTGCAAAACATTCAAAGAGACATGTGAAGCAACAAGTTCTTTTTCTGGTGGCTCCCATACTGACTCCAGTAACATTACGGGAGTTGGTTACATGGGAAAGGGAGGTAAAGTCAGTCCTAGACTCAGAAGCCTCTCAGTTACACAAGAGTTAAAAGGAAGAGACTATTGTGGCTTGACTCTCACTTTTGAAAAGCTTGCATTTACAAGAGTAACTATTTAGCTTAAGTGATGATTCTGGTCATACCGTGCAAAATTAAGTTACATAAGAAAAATAGTGCCAAGAATTTTACGGCATGATTTAACTTCGTAAGATCAAAGATATAGGAGGAATAAACTTAAATACTCTTTGTCTTGGTAATTTCTGGAAGTTAATTTATTCTCCAACATTTGCAGGTGACCATATGTGTTTCTACTAAACTTGGCTTTCAGCAATTACCGTAATGATTCTTCTAGATATCTTCACAGTGGAACTCTGCAAAAAGGGTTCTTCATTTTTTTTGATAGTAAATGCCATTTTTTCAATCTAAGAGCAGAGCCCTAATTCAAGTATCTCTCTGATACATTTTCAGCACTTCTGATTTATCAAGTATTTTACCTCAGCCATCATCCATGGATGCCCAGGCTATAAAACTGTAAATTAATAATTAACCAAAGGCAACGGAGTAGTTTTCACCTACCTTGAAATGTTACACACAATATAATTAATACTATTTCCCCCCTACCCTATTTTCTTTGGGGTTTTGTTTATCCAGCCATTTATAACTGAGTATATACTGTCATCTTTCCTGTCCTAGGAAGAAACAAGTTCTTTTGATACATTAGTCACAGAGACATATTCTCTGGATTAATGCTTGTAGTTTTACTGTAATGTTGTCAGTACTGCTTAACAGGCATTCCTGGTTAACAAAAAAATAAAAGAAAATCTGAATTTCAGAAAGGTGCTTTATTATCACAGGTCATGTGCCTCCTCGTGGAAAGCCACGTTATAATTACAGCACACCAACTGCTGCACAGCAGCATCAGTACATGTCTTGAAGCAACATGACACAGTGACATTTGCAAAGATGGCAGGATACTTGGAAGAACCGGAATCAGTGCAAAGGCATGGCAGGGGCACAGAGGAGGAAAGATCTTCTTGATCAAATTTCTAAGCTACTGAGTAAAATTTATGCATGTAAAACACACAAAAAAATTAGTAAGAAGGAAAGTGTTCACTCATACTTCAATTCCATGAGGAATGAAGGTATCTCACTAAATTGGCTCTTCCCATTTGAGAGAAGATGACCATCACCCTTCACAAAGCTGGTTCAAGAGCCAAGGCTGATCTGGCCGTTCTGCACAGGACAGGCAATGAAAAGCCTCTGGGGTGGCAGTGGAAGTGCTCCCCTAACCTGCTCTTTGGCATCTAACCTTCTTGCTGGTAGCAGAGAAAAACAAAAAAAAAAAATTACCATGCATAACAACTCGTTGTTCACATACTTAGCAGTCACAGAAAAACATCACAAAAGCCAGAAAAATTTCCAACTTTTTTGCTCTATGAAGAGCTGACCTTCCTTTGGGGTTGACCTTACACATCATGTGCTAGAACTTGCAAGCCTTGAAAGGCAGAGGAGATTATCTTCTGGGTAGTTACTAAATACTGGGGCAGTAAATGTCACCACTCCTTGTAACATTTAATCCTAGTACACACCACTTCAGCATGAAGTTTCACATGAACACAGTAATCAAGTGTTTGTGTTAACCTCCCACTCGGTGAAAATTCAATTCTAACAACCCATTGTATTTAGATTTTAGCTAATTTCAATAAAAACAAGCATAAAGATAACTTTTAAAACCTCTATCTTAAGTTAACAGAAATGCTTTGGAAACTTTGATGAACTTTTTGTCTCGTAGCTTCAGGCTGCACATGCAGCTCACAAAAGTAAACACTGGTGCATTGCGGTCAAAACTAACCAGAATTAACAGATGGGTTGAAATACTAATTAAACAAAAAAAAATATATAATAATTGAAAAAAAATTGATTTGGCTATGCGCTTTGGATCAAGCTCCAAAACAAATTAAAGAAAGTATGGAGAGCTAAGCATTTGTAGAGATACAGGCTGCAGCAACCAGTAGAGTATGTCAGCGAGAAAAAGCTAAATGTGTAACAAACCCCCTGGATCTATGGGTTTTCCTTATTTAGTCTTCTGTTCCTAACTTTGGCATGCAGTTTCCATGTTTTCTAAACAACAGTTCCAGAACGCATTATTAAACCCCCTTGTAAATCTCCCACCTACCTAGAAAGCTTTTACATAGAAGCTACTAGAAGTTACTGAATACTGATACTTGGATATACTCCACAGCTCTTCATTCTAGGTACCTCTTTTATAAAAATCAACTCTCAGGGCTTCTCCATCCTATTACCTCTCCTTTTCAAAGCACTTGTGCTTCCATTTCCTTTATTTGCAGCCTTCATTTCTGTTTCTTTAAACATCCAGCCCAGTATCTGTGTCCATGGAATTTCTTCTCCGTTTCTTCAAGATACTGAAAATCAAAGTAAATTGAAAAAAAATCTTCCTCATTTCAGCTGTCAAAATTTGATGACTTTGCCAATTATTTTTTCACATCTAGTCTGAATAGAACCGATTTTGATTTTTTTTTAAATCTAAACCTATAGAGTAGTTATTTTGTCACCTTCCTAACAGGCTTTTAACACTTTCATGCTCCTGAATGATTAAAATTTGAATTGATTTTATAACTCTATCTTTTATAACATTTTCAAAAGTTACAATAAGGGATACAGTATACCTTTTAAAAGTTAGTAAGTTTTAATAAGAAGCATTTATGCTATTTTCTTGCACATTATTCAGACAATGTGTCTGCTCTCCATTTCAGATTAGGAGGTAGCATTTGTGAGCTGCTTCCAGGCTCTTCTCAGACAGTTTACATACTATACATACATCCAAAATCGCCTCCTTACTAGCATTTAGTTCTGTAACAGTTCTAAGTAAAATTTGGTCAATCTCTTTCCCAGACAGGGAATTGTGGAGCCACGTGCCAAGTCCTGTAACCTGGAAGTTGGATCCAGCTCACCCAGCTAGCCTCTCTCACGTGACTTAGGTCAAAGTTAAGTAACAAACCATCTGCTTAAGCAAATCAGCATAATGTGGTTTGCAACATTAACTAAACAGGCTATTTCAGGCCAGATACACCAGCTCATAGGCAAACAGCCCTTGCCTCTTTCATTTCCATTGAAAAGTACAGAAAACCCTCCCTGTAAGTGAAACTGGGCCCTAGAAACAAGCCTGTGGGAATTGCCAGTCCATGTCTGTCCCAAAAAATTGCCTTGTGAGTGAATTATCCGAAACACTAAACTCTTCCCAAAGACACAAAACCTTTCTCTGATGAATTCTTTATGAACTTCTAGTCATCATGTATTCCAAGAACCAAATTCTAATTTGTTACCAAAAAAATAGCAAAATTAATATAATATAATAAATGAAATTTTTTATACAAACATTAGATTATTTTCTCTCCAAGTATATTTGTCATATTTGATAACACTCAGGTTAAATTAATAACAGTTGCATTACAAAACAAAACATCAACAGAAAGCAACCTTCTGTTATGATTTCTTTTTAGTGAGAATCAAATATGCTGATCAAGGAACAACTGGGTTGCACTTTTAAATTAAATATTCATAACATTACAGCAGCATATAATCATAACACATTAAAAATAGTAAACTAGACATTAAATTTCTGTGTACTGGATTTCTAACTTTTATCATGTGAAAAACTATAATCTGTGTGTTCTATATTCTAAATCCCTTAGTGTTTAGGGCTCAAAGATAGAAATATATACACAGAACAGATCAGCTCCACAAAATAAGGAAATCATATAATTAAAGTGACTGTAAATCAGCTGTACTTAAATACAAAGCCACACTTTTTTAATTGGAGAATTGAGGGTCAGTTTAGTAAGAAATAGTTTTAAGTATTTTAAGGTGACTCTCACTAGAATAGTGAGAAATGCTGCAAACTGGCAAGACCAAGAACGAGAAGTTTCTAACATTACTGGTGAATCAAAAAAAAAAAAATTTTAGAAAAAGCATTTTCATGGAGGCAATTTCATCTTCTCTTGTGAATAAACCAGACAAACAGAAGCACTGCAAAGTATTAGCACATAAATGAGTTAGAATAAAAAATTCAGGAGAAAAATATCAAACACTGAACACTTATGTATAGGGGGTAATTTTAAAATGAGACCGCTTTTTTTTAGGAAGGGCACAAGGTATGTAAAATCTCCTTCATTTCTGTTGAGTTCTCTTTTAAGGAATGAAATTAATGTACATTTTATATACAGAAGGATTTTTGCGGAAAAAATGATGGCTAAAACCAGTTTACTGAAGGCAATTTATACATTTAGACCAGAAAAAATAAATGGGGAGGCAGGAATCCTATATCAAAACAGGGTAACTTACAAAGTAGCAGTAGCAAACATAAGGTGAAATATTGCAGCAGCAGGTTTATGACTATTCTCTGAATTATGTCACAACCAAAGTTACAGAAATAAGGTAGCATTTTCAACTTACGTAAAATTTTTGAGAAGCTAAAACCTCAGATGAAATATACATGTACATAATAATTTAAACTAATTTATTTACAAATTTTATATAGGGCCAGCCTCTTTATACAACTCTATCTGCATAAACTTTAGTCATACAGAGTCCTACCAAAGTGAAGGAATGGTAGCATAAATAAAGCTCTATATTACTTCAGCTTTCCCAAATCAAGTCTACAAATTGAAGTTACAGAATATATTTGCCTTTCAATATGGGTTTTTACATAGAAAAAATTCACTTAAGGAAAATAATTTTTAAAAAGTTAAAGTGTATGTAGAGTATGACAGCAGAAAAATCTAAATATTGCCATACGATTACATTCTGGAATTAAGAGCATTTTTTACATTACTTTGCATATATTTAAAGCAATAAATCAAGAAATGTTTGTATCCATAGTTCTGTACATTTCCCTAATACATAAAAATTTCCTGTCTTTTCATAATATCTGTACGACACAGAGGGCACTCATTAAATGCTTCAGCACAACCTTTACAGGCAACCAGGTGACCACAGGGAATGAGGACAACTGAGATGTCTTTAGCCATACAGATTTTACAAAGCTTTTCTTCCTGCAAGCGTCTCAACTTCTCTTCAGTGCTGAGATCTAAGGAAAATAAACACATAAAAAGACGTTAACATACTCAATACCATTGAATCGCTGTATTTTTTTTTCCTTTACACAAAAGGACAAGGTTTTCTTTGTATGATTTAAAGGTCACACCCTTAAAAAGGAAAAAATTAAGAGTTAGGAAACCAAGCTGCAGCATGGAATCCTCTTCCTGCATCCCGCTATCTCACTGTATCTCCCAGGCCAATGCAAGCAGGAATTCAGCTATCTATATTCACAAGAGCTTGAAATACCTATAGAATTTAGGATATGCCTATTTCAGTCAGAAGCCATTCTTTTCACAGACCTCTCATTCACAACTTTTCTAAACCTTCTATAGAAGGTTAAAGAAAGGCTCGTTGATACTGGTTAAGTAATTTGGATTATTTTTTTCCCCCCAGAGCGTTTACTCAATGAAAAGAACAAGGATGTGATTTCCTTCCCTGCCTCCATTTTCTAAATGCCCAGACTTCGAAAGCTTAAAAATTCGTAATACAGAAAGAATCAATTTTGCATTGTACATAAGCTCTTTTGTTATTCCAGTATGACTCATGTGAAAATGCAAACTTCAAACGCCTTCCCCTGCCACTCGAGGAAAGCTCTGCACAGCCAACCACAAAAATAATGTTTATCTTCATTGCAGGGTCTGTTTCCCCCATAATGCCCATTAAAAAAATCCCATTACAATAGCGGACTGGTAAGATCTCTGCCTACCACGCCAACCAGATGGTCTTGTCCTTCCCTATGAATTCACCACAAGCCTCCTGAGTTAGAAATATTGGGTTTGGTCTATTTGCAGAGCGTACCACAGTGGCTTTCTGAGCACAACTTGCATGTCCCAGCATAGCTGGAACACAAATAAATTGAAAAGAAACATCGCCTAGAAGTATATTTTTTCTTAATCGCCAAGAAGGAAAATACTTCTATCCTATGCAAAACATTATAAAGAAAAATAATCCCCTAATAAGACTTTTTCATTTTGAGTATACTGAATATTTGAACATATGTTGCCATATCTATTTCATTTCACCACCAGAATCCCCACATCTTGCTTTTAATTTTAATTGTCATTGTCACAATAATTTTTGCTTTTTAGTTAGCATAGATAACTTTTTCCAGAAGGATGTTAGACTATTATTTCAGTATTATACACCTTTGAGGTATTAATACTGTTCATTTCATAGACGATATTTAAAAATGCTGCTACGCTCAAATATTTTAACACCCTCTTTGTTGAGCTTTTTTTTCTGTCCAAAAATATATCTCTCAGATTTTAAGTTACAATACTGTAACTTCACCTTAGATAAGACTTGAATCAGAGGGTAGAATAAACAGGTAACAATAAGATATATTTCACAGACTAAAGAGCTGATATGAAAGTACACACAGAGGTTTTGTAATTGAATAAGCTCGTCTTGCTCAACTGGGATTTCATTTGGTTCTTCTTCCCTTGAATTTTCTTTCTGAGCACTTAAGTCTGCTACCAGATCCTCAACAGATGTGTGACTTTCTCCAGACATCTGCAATCTCTTTTCCATGGTCTTCCTAATCTCAGACAAACTGAAACCCATGTCTATGGCACTTTGTACCAAAGGATTCTGTAAGAGATCATCTAAAACAAAAAATTAAAAAAAACAAAAACACAACAGTTTAAGGAGAATGAATCTGATTATCAGACAGTATTCACTATAGTGCTCTAATACACCTTTGCAAATATCTAGCCAAAGGAACCATATCTCCAGTTTGCAAATTTTATTAGTTGTAAAAACTGCTTTGTCAAAACACCCAAAGCTGAATCACAGAATGTTAGGGATTGGAAGGGACCTCAAAGGATCATCAAGTCCAATCCCTCTGCCAGAGCAGGAACCTAAATGACATCACACAGGAAGGTGTCCAGGCGGGTCTTGAATGTCTCCAGAGAAGGAGACTACACAACCCCCCTGGGCAGCCTGTTCCAAGATTTGAGAACATCTGAAGATTTGAGATGTCTTCCATCCTAGCTCTCCCAGTCTTCCTTCATCTACTTACAATACAGAAATTCTCCCACATTTCCTATTCAAATAAACTACTTCAACTTCCTCAAAATGTTTTCTATAATTAACAAATTCCATAACTGAATGTTAACTGAAATTCATCCAACATTCCCAGGCACAATGTACGTACCTGGAAACACTACATTAAGTTTAATTCAGGTCAGGAAAGAAAAAAAAAATCATAAATACGTGAAGAGAAACTAGTAAATAATTGGACTTTATAAAACCAACACAGAACACTATCATTTTTCAGTCTGTTGGACCTCCCCCTTCCTCTTTTCAATGTATTTTTTTAATAGATTTGTTAGGAGTATATCTTATTTTCAGTTGTTCCATTACATGTAAATTACTAATTTCTTCTTTACTTAACAAGATTGTTCAAAGAGCAAAATTTTTAACCCAGTTTTCACTTTCTTAACTGAGCAGTGTGTGAGAGATTTCTAAAATAGATTTTGTGTAACCACTCTTACTAGCAACAGTCACCACTCCCTGGGATGAAGCTGCTTGACTGTCTTCCTACTACTCCTTTAACAGTCTTGTCTTTTTATTGCTTGGCACTTGTGAAAAACATTGCAGGAATGTGTAACACTGGAACAAAAAAACCAAGCTGTTTAAGCTTTCTCAGCTTCCTAGTCCTTGCCATTTAACAGCCCAACTCTTCCTGCCTCATGAAAAGCAACAATGATTGTTTCAATTCAGGATTCTTTAGCATTCATCCCACAGCAATACTAATTCAATACTTGATGCATACTTACTAGCTATAAAAAGCAGATTGCCTCCTATACTTAATTCTTTCATGGTTTACAATCTTCACTTTACAATATTTAGCCAACCATGATTAGATTTCCCCCAAGAGAAATAAAATTCATTCCACAGTTCTTTAGAAGCAATGGAGCAATGGGAGAGTATCATCCAACAATTTGTCTGTCACGCTTTATTTAAAAATGTAATAGGGTTATTTTTAAAATTAACTATTTACTTGACTATAAACGCAAATATGGATATTCCAAAATAGGGGAGGTTGGTTGGGTTTTGTTTGGTGGTTGGTTGTTGTTTTTTTTAAACAGATACCTTCAGGAAGTATTGTCCCTTCAGCAGCTTCTGTCTGAAAGTGAAATGTAAACAGACAAAATTACAATTATGAGGAAAGTAGAAGGAAGCCTACACAGTTACAAGACAGAAAATAGTTATTTGATCTCAGTTATTTTACGGACTACATCCATTAAATCTCCTCTGAACAACTGAAAAGGGATCAGTGTTTTGTTATGCCTTTCATATTGTTTAAACTTTTCATTTTAAGCTATCTTTGCCATATTCTCATGTACATGATTCTTAATGTACCAAAGAATAATAAAATAACATCAGTTTTACTTTTTAGTGACCGCATGCAAGTTTAACAGTGCTCCACCAACAAGAAAAATTATCTACTGCACTTGAATACGGAAATTACTCATCGTAAACCTTAGGTTCCCAGGCTATAAAAAACCCCCAGCACATGTTCAGTACCAAATATACAAAGTATACAAAATGCCCTACAGCTGCGATCCATAGCCCAGCCAAGGAGAACTGTGAGATTTAAACTCTGAATGACAGAATCAAAATATACTTGGATATATTCTAACTTCTGCCAATGAAAGCAGTAACAGCAGGACTAAGTGATATGCAGATAATTAAAAGCAACCTCATATGAAAGTGTTAAGACTGTTTTAACAAAATGATATTTGATTAACAAGCAAGACACTTACTGTTGAATCCCTACATCCATCTCTTAAGTGAACATTATTTATAAATTCTAGCCCCTTTTCGTTTCTCACAAAGCTGCACCTATAAGTGAAAATATTTAGTTAAAAGAGAACTGCATAAGCAGCAAACAAAAATTGACTACATAACTTTGGAAAGTTTTGATACATTTCCAACATCATAAAGAAAGCTTGCCTTTGAAATATCAAAATGTTTAATCAAAGTCAGTAATGTCACTTCAATATTTCTAAAAACATCTTAATCACTTCAGCAGCACTTATCCTTTTCACATTTTTGGTGAAACAGAAACCCAAGACTTATTGGCCACGACAGCTGATGCCATCAGTTTATAAAAGCAAAGACTCCAACGAAAACCAGATGTTATGTTAAAATGTTGGTTCTTTCAGTCTTCTGCAATCAAAGAAAAGCAGTAACTGGTCAGACAGGTGCCTTACGCGCTTGCTGCGCTATTTTCCAACCAGTCCTAGGCACTGGGCAGAGCTCTTCCCTACCACAAGATGTAGGGAATGCCCTAACTCCTTGACAATAGTTCTCAAGCTTCAGCGGGTACTTCACTGCCAGGGTGTCCTGCGCATGGCCACAGCCAGCACGCTGGGGGAGACACACTGCCACTGAAGATGACGTGCAAACAAAAACTCCAGAGAAGAGAGTTAATGATCTGAGAGGAAATCAAATTCAACATAACTTAAGCTAGCTCAAGCAAAATGAAACCCATATTAGGAGGAGTAAAATGGAGAAAGGAGACAAGTCTTAAGCATTCACTGCATCAAGCCAAAAACTTGGAACAGCATCTTTTTCAAGTGAGAGAGACCGATAATTAAAAGCTGCCTTTACCACTATGGAGAAAAGGGTCAGCTAATGCATAAATACTAACTGCCAGCTTCCAGAGAGCCATTTGCCACAGAAGACAAATTTGGTGGCTAACAAAAAAACCATTGATTTTAATGTTATACAAGTAATTAAGTCTTTGTAGTTGGACAGCTTCTATCCACCTGTAAGAAACAATGTCTCATATGTTAGTCTTGCTTCCCTCAAGACAGGTTGTAAACAAAATTGACAATCTTTCTAAAGACTGCTTCTGGGTCTGGAATCCCCAATTCTTTAAAGTTACACAGAAGTACAATTTGAATTCAATACCACTTCTGACTTCTTCAGGTTTGTTTGCAACAGGACAGAAGTTTAGGCTTTTTGCGTCCTGATAAAAGCTACAAACTACAAAGACATTAGATTAATGTCCTCTTTTGAACCCTCCAATATAATGTACAGCATATGTTGATGATATTATACATAGCAGGACTACAGAAGGTACAACAGATGGAACAACAAAAATAAGGACCTCATGCAAAAAAATTCTTAAAATATTTTCTACTTATTGAAAAGGAAAAATATAAACCATGGAAATTATCTGATATTCCTTTGGTACCTAAATGACAAAAATTAAGAAGGAAGTGAAGGAGAGTAACTTTAAAAAAAATTGAGTTATTTTCATAAATCTAACAATGTTAAGCCATAGTCAACCTTCTGACACCTTTACTAGCATGCTCAGTGATTAAAACATAATATCCTGTAAATAAGGCTCAGACATGCAAGAAGAAAAAAGTAAATAATACCTTACCCAGGAAACCATTTGGCATGTTGATCCCATGGGTCTTCTTTTTCCTCCCATTCTTCCAATGCTCCACCACAGTGGAAACAAACGACATGATCACCATTCCCTGAGGAAACACATGAGAATAAAGTTACATACTTCCAGTAGGCATGACAATAATGCAACTTTTGAGTTGAAAACTTAAGAAAAACACATGTACTTTATTGATTAGTAACTGTAAGAACTCCATTTTAGAGGAGGACATAATACATCTGAACATTTGTCTCAAATCAGAAGAGGCTTGAGCTTAAAACACACCCAACAAAAGAAGAGTTATGTGAAATATTCCTGAATTTCATTTTAACAAGTGATTATACAGATAAAAAGCAAAAGCTAAAAATAATCTTTTATCAAATAGCTCAATCCACTGGTAAACCACCATAGCCTACTACACAGCATTAAGGATGTTTATGTGCCTTTTTGGTCCTCTATTTCACCATTCTGATTAATGGGCTCTACACAGCCGTAGCACAACCGACTGAGGAGATGGTGCGTTCTCTCTGTTCTAGCCCTGTACCTACTGTAATCCAAGACTGTGCCAAAAACTGCTTAGATATTGTGTTTATTGAAACGAGAGGAGGTATGGAGTGGTTTTTTCCTACAGAGCTAAATAATTCTCAGGCCGCAGGAAAACAGATTTTGCACAGAAGTCACTTGAACAGCCATCGAGTCTGATAAGCTGGTGCTCATTTAGTGCACCTCCACAATACAGATCTCACTGGGCTGTGAGAAGCCAGGTACCTGTAGGAACCCAAGAAATACCCAACAAAACAGTTCTACTGGGTACAAATATGGCCTATATATCACTCATACAAGAATATATCAAAGGTTTTATTTATGGTCACAAGTAAAACAAATGGAGTCAGATTAAAAAGTTTTTCCGAGAGCTACTAAGAGAGAAGCCAGCTGAGACGAGAGCAAGAAATTATCCCAGATAATCCTCTCTTCTTTGTGACCTAATAATAGCAACGCTTTGCACTTGTACAGCATCTCTCAGGGAAGAATTTCAAAAAGCTTTAATGGCACTGTGCAATTCAATCTAATTGGGAAACCAATGCACAAAAACGTTGGAGTCTTACCCAAGTCAAACACTACATGTGTAAAAGTAAAAGCCTCTCCCTTGGAGTCATGTTTTTTTGCTTTGACAAAGCTTTTACAGCAGGTAGCAATGACATTTGCCAACTTTGGGTGTCCGAATACTATGATAACGCAGACACGTGTTACCTAAATAAAATGCCACACAACCTGGACTATCTTGCTCATAGCCTTCTGTATGGGCTGGTCACAAGCCCATGCCTTAGACCTAAGGTAGGTATCTGCAGAACAGCACTTCATTTGAAAAAAAAAAAAAAAAAAAAGAAAAAAAAAGAAAAAAATCAACTTCAGTAAGTGTCATTGTGAAAGATGTATTATGAGAGTTTTGACAAGGAAAACACACTTTGATGTTTTACTGCTAAAAATTAATTTACGACCAAGTTCATACTTAGCTATTAAAAACACCTGATATATATTTTTTACACAAGACCTATGAAAAGATGTTTACCGAGTAAATAAATTCTTGCAAATCATTCCATATTAGAATTTTAAAATGCTTATTTTTTTATAACAAGACACTCATAAAAAAATTCTTTGTAGAAGATATTAGACATTTTAAGGTCTGACTTACCTATGCTATAGAACCCAGCTTCAGCAAGTAGCTCCTTGTCAACAGGATATATCCAAGTTAAAAATGTTTGTAAACGCCTTCCATATTTTGCCATAGATGGATTCCTTGGATGCTGTGTATTGTTCAGACCACTCCTCCCAAGCTCAGCAGAAATAGATTCACTTGGAACATTTCCAACCTCCCGGCCCAGGACAAAAAGGCAATTGGGAAAATGCCTCTTGTGTTCTGACCAAGCTCTGTCACTGGGCTCCCACTGTTTCAATTTTCCACCACAACAAAAACACGCCACTTGATCACTAACTCCTGTATAATAGAATCCAGCACTAGCTAATTCCTCTGGTGTCAAGGGGCTGTTGAGGGGCCAGTTGTGAAAAGACGTTAATCTTGTCTCTTCACTGCACATAGCTGGGTTTTTAGGGTACAAACTATCTGACATATCCACAACCTGCCTAGTTCTCAGAAGGTAATCTGCCTCCACATCAGATGAGTCATCCAAAGTACATGGGAGGGTTAAGTTGCTGGAACCATTTTCAGTTCTATGCTGGTGGTTCCGGGCGAGAGAATTTACATTATTTTCCAGAAAAGCAGATTCAGTAATAAATGTGCAGTTTGGGGAAAGCCTTTTGTGTCTCTCAAGTGCAGAATCCCCAGGCTCCCATCCTTCAACAGTGGTATGGCAACTGAAGCACTTCACTTTGTCACCTTCTCCAGTATAAAAAAAGCCAGCTCGTGCCAGTGCTGATGCTGACACTGGACAGCCAAGGGGAAACTCAGCAAAAGTGCCCAGTCGGTAGTGTTCTTGTGCCCAGTCCTGGTCAGAGTCAGTCTCTGGAGTGGCACAGGCTTCCGAGTTATCTGGGCCATTACACGTCATCTCTTCGTAAGCAGGGCTTTCCTTTCAGAGTTCCTAAACAAAGAATAAATGTTTTAATCTCACAGACAGAAGGCTAGATCACACCCATATGGGAAACGTCTAAACTAAACTAACCATCCCTTAGGTACTAAAATAATGCCTTTTTGCTCCCATCTCACACTTGCCTGTCTCCTCTGCCATGCAGAGGCAAACATCAGAACATCAAAAACAAAATGTTTAAAAATCCATAAGGAAAGGCAGGAAGACTGGCAATCGGCAAAAATAAATGTATATAAGGAAGAACAGAATATCTATTTATTTGAACAAATGTCCCCCTTTGTTTTCTATAGGAATCCTGAAATATCCCTCTTTCCAGGCCTCATCTTTATAGATAGATCATAAGGCAAAAATGTAGCTTCCTCAACACCTGCATTAGTATTGATTATGCTCAGGTCGATGTCAATGTTACAATTATAACAACTGCTTAGATAATACCAGGTTTAGCTTCTACAGGAAGGACAAAGCCTTTTTTAAAGTTCCGAAGGAGGAGGGGAAAATTAAAATTACTAGGCACTGCAGGATAACCACACCTTTGGCCAAGCTGACAAAGATAATTAACCTACAAGCAGGTTGAGAAAACATGACGTTAGAGAGTCAGCATGTTTGCTTCAGGTAATCATGGATATGAGACTACTCCTGAGCAACAGCTTTAATTCCTTGTGGAAGTCAGTTTGTGACTAATGTAATGACACTAGAAATTGTCCTGTGGTTTTCTGTTTTAGCTTAGCAAATTCAAAAATAGCTTCTGAAAAAATTACATTGACTGACCTACAAATCTGACCCATATGCTTGTTTTGATTTTGAAGGGCAAAAAAACCCAACCTCCCTAGTAATTACATGTAGTAATGAAAACTGTCACAATACATTTATTTTTAAAATATACACATATATATTGAAAACCATGAAATTTTATAACAGAAGTTTAAACGCTTGTGTTTACTTCCTTTTAAAATCTTGGTTTATAAATCCTCTACGACTGTTTCTGTAAAAATTTTAAGTGACCTTATGAGTCTTTCATCAATACTACACTGCATTCATAAAATAATTTGTATTACTCAAATACCATTAGCTGCACACTAATTTTCTTATTTGTGTGCCTAAAAGGCTTTCTACAAGGCAGCAAACAAAACTTACCTCACATCCTTCAGATTCCTTTTCAAAATGTACATAAAAAAATAAAATAAATGCATATGCTTTTAATGTGCGAACAGCACTGTATCTTCATTTCTATTTTATTTATATAGAAATGAATTCAGAAATAGTGGGAAAAAAATCCCCGAACTTACCCTATTTAACTTTTAAAATATGGTATTTTTTTTTCTATTCACTTTAAAATAGGAATAGATCTTCTACATCCCTTCTTTGATCTGTTACATACAAAATAACTGTGGTAAATCAGAGAGGATCTACTCAGCCATGCTCTGTAATTTGCCCTCCCTATCCTTAGTTAAATCAGGGGTAAAGACAGACCAAGTTTCAAGGCTGACAGAGCTCAGGAATTTACTGGAAACACAAAGATCACCCTTGGTTTGTGCTTTTTTGTTCCTTATGCCTTACGGGGTGAACACATATTACAACAGTGACTATGATACACAAAAAACAATTAAGAGACAGAATTAATTACACCCCCACTTCTCATAAACTACCAATATGTTCTAAGCATCACTTAACTGCTCTGTTACCAGAACTTATGTGGCAATCTTTAAAAGAAAGAAGTCTGGTATAGCAGTATCTTATGCATAAAGAATAAAAAGATAGACACCAGGTACATATATATACATATATAACTTCACTATAACACAAATGCACTGTTTACAGTAAGTCAATTATTTTTCATAAGCTACAGAAGATATTTTACTAAGGGGACTTGAATCTTAACTAAGGCCCAGATTCTCCAGTGCCTTCTGACAGGGATGATCATACTTATTCTGTATGAGCAAGGCTGGGTCTTGCAGTACTTTTCTGGCCTCTTTCACTAAAACTCTCCCTCTTCAACACCAGAAAACTTAAAAAAAGCCCCAACTCATAACATTATCTTCTTTTTTTTTTTTTTAAGTAAATAAGCTCAAGATTATGAACAATTTTATTTCATGCAATGGGCAAACATCTATTTTTTAGGTAATTCCATTCCAAAGATCCCCGGGTCTTTTAAAGCAGACTTCATTTTCAGAATGCTTATAAACATAACGTTTAATTGTGTATTTTCTCTTCTTTTCCCAAAATAGCTCCCCATCTTTAAAAATACAGGCTGCAGAACTCAAAATATCACATAGGTGGTGTGTCTCATATGACAGACATAAATAACGGCATGCATTTTGAGCTGTTCCTTAAATAAGTTTGTTCTAATTTTACTCCACATACTCTGTTGATCCTCTTGGTATTTCCTGGAAAGATGTGTGTGTGTTTTAACGACACTGAGGAACTGAGATGGTAACACTAGAGCAAAGACACAGAGGGAAGGAAGAGGATCAAAGACTAAACTGAAATATTAGAAATAAGGATATAGGGGATATTCAGTTAACTTGAGATGGTCTTTTTTCAGTTTTATTGATTGCTTCTCATTAACTGTGAATACTGGGCAAAAATAAACCAACAGAACTACTTAAAATTCAGTATCTGTACCACCCTCAACTGCAATGGAAATCACAAGACAATGCCTTTTAGACAGATCTAACAGGTTCTGAAGCAGGAAAAAGCATCTCCGTGTACTATACTGGAAGTTCTAACAATTCAGGAAAAATCTAATTGGAAATAAGCATTAGGATAAAAACAGAAAAAAACCCAAACTTACTATACATAATGCATTCATTACTCAGAACACTGAGCTTAGCAGCTTTATTCTTTCAAACAGTTTTCCTACAGAGCTAGGAATACTTCAATACTCCTTCTGCACATGGTGAATAAAAAATGTCCTCAACATGGCAATAATCAAAATACTGGCACATTGATCCGTCTTGATCCTCAGAATCAAAGCAGCATGACAAGCACATTGCAAAAGAACAGCAAGTACTGACAGAGCAGGTCCAATCACCACAGGTTAATTCTTATAATTGAAACAGTTACTTCATCTTCATCAACCACATGATTTAATCTTGACCTTTTGGAGTAGAAAGACTCAACCATCATCCTAGAAGCCTCTCAAAATCACATTAAATGTAATATCAAGTTTAATTATTTCTGTTTAAAACAACTGGTAAAAGCCACTGTTCAAAGTGTAAAATTATAACTAGCTTAGGAATAGTATTTCTACACAGGTATTTGAACAGTTGCCTTACTTCGATTAGTTGGAGTAATGATTCAGAACAATATCCTGCATAACAACATCACTCAGACAAACATTAACTGCAGAAGAGAAATAACTGAAGGCAAATTTTTGATTTATGGCAAAGATAGATAAATTAATAAAAAGCAGCCAACTAAGATGTGTACACAAGACTTTACAATACATTCCAGCAGCAAACCCATGTTCAGTGTACTTTGTGTATACAGAAGTTCATTAAGCCCTTCTGCCTAGATTTAATTAATCACATACCAATTAAAAGCAGAAGGACCAGAAATGTTAAAGTTCATCTTCACTTAGAAAACCCAGGAGATTTTTTTAACTATTACTGAAGCATTAAGTATCTTCTTATACATGCAGTGAGTAAACAAAGCCTACTTTAGCCTGAAAGACTTCCAGAAGCTGAGCTAAGTTTAATCCTGCTTTTTAAACATCTGAAGGTATTTGTCACAAGACACCTCCCACTTTCAAGCTAAAGTATCAACATACATAGTCTGTTGATTATACTTCAGAGGAAAAATAAAGACAAAAATTCATAGCAAAAATGTTAATGTATTCAAAAGGCAAAATTGCATTCTGTGGTTTTGCAAGCCAAATGTGTTCAACTCGGCTTTAAAAATATTAAGAGGTATGGCTTTATGCAAAAATCTGACATCCTCACATTACCTAGATCTGAAATGCTTCAGAGGAAAAGCATGAAAGAGAAAAGCAGGTTCCGTTTTATTAGACATGATTATTTCCTTCCTTAATCCTAAACCAGATTGGCATTGTAAGGAGTTATTTTTAATTCTTTGACACGACAAGCATGGCAGTAGCCTCCAAATCAGAAACCTATTTGCACAGCCTCGAGCTCCTGACCAAAGGGAACCTGAACAGGGAGCTTCTACTACTTGACATGCCTGAGAGCGCAATGTTAGTGTTCATTGTTGACTGAATTTTTGAAATGTGAGAGCAGTGCAGGGAGTAAATATCAAACAGCACATACTGTACCAGCTGACACACAGATTATGCACATGTCACTTCAGTGAATTTCGCTTCACGCCTGCTCAGCTGCAATTAGATCAAGGAAGGTGCATGCTGCTAACTGAAAGCGTATTTCTAAAGATTAAGCCCACCAGAAAGACAGGATTTATTTAAACACTGTTTACAAATCTTAGTACATTTACATCTAATTACCAATAGCTACTTTTAAAAATTTTTTCTTTGTGATACATTTTTTTTTCCTTTATTTTATAAAGAGGGTATGTGTCTACACAAAGCCTTTTGATTTGGTGCCAAAGCTTACATAAACCCATCAGCTCAGCTTCATTGGTCTGTTTTTCAAATAGGTCCTACTTAGCTTCCCATCAGGCATTATCAGCGTAGGAAGCCAGTCAGCAGCTCAAGGTTAGAGCAGACTATCAGATCCTCCTCATTCTTGACTTAAGTCACAAAGGCTTTTACACTCTCCATCTTCAAAATAAATACAACCAGGCCAATAGAAACAGGCCATTTTGAGAATCATTTTCATATTGTATTTTTCTCCATGAAGAAGTCATATGGGTATGGAATAGAGCAATGAACAAGAAGAATGGATTCATGGGAGTGCTCTCAGTAGATAAGAGTGGGGCAAATTTGCATCTGCCAAGGGCAGAGAAAAGGAATAAATTGTTTCTGTGAACTTGCAAGATAAATGTCTTTAGAACTTTAGCAGCACGTATAAGAAAGGAAAGTATTCTTTCAGGCACATCAGAGGGAAAGAATAATTTTTACATTTCTGGCTTTAATTGCCCCAATACTTTGGAAAATCAGCCTCTTAGTTTTTCCATCCTATTTCCATATCCCCTACCAGTATCTTCACTTGCTTATTCTACTGATCCTCCTCTTATAAAAGCCTCTTACACAAGTCTCTGTAAAAATACATTTCAAATTCAGTGTTACAGCATTGCCATGGGGAGGATCAATTTTTCAAGAGTCTTCATTTTTATATTATACACTTATATTTTATAGGTACAATTCAAGTGATAAATAAAAAATATATAAAATGTAGAATTTTATGTTTTAACTTTAGAACCTCTAATTCATTAACTGCTGTATTATTAAGAGGAATTGGATTTAGCTTCAAGTTCTTCCTCAAGAAATTGAGACTAACTTCCAGAACTTCTCCCTCTAATAGAAAACAGCTTGGAAGCTGTATTTAATAAAATCTGAAGGATGCTTCCATCCATGAACGCTCTACCAATGTGTATTGGGGGCTATTCAAACTCTGTAGTTCCTACCCTCCTAAAAGTGGAAGTGACAAGCTATTTCTGCCAACTAGGAAGCAGATGGGCTATACAAAAATAAATAAATGTTTAAATCATTATTCTAAAATGCATTACTATAGAAATGCAACCCCTAAAGGTTCAGTTACTGCTCTTTTGGTTAAGAACCAAAAAATTATCCAGTCAACAGGGGTGTATTAAGTAGAAGAGCCAATAGTGAAAAGTGCCTGACAAAACCTGTAGTACCCCGGGATACATCTCTTTTCCCAAGTACAATCTTCTCAAATCGTTGAAACTTTTAATTGAGCAAAAAGATGAAAAGAAAAGAAAAAAAAAGGAAGGTACTTTCATCAAGGTGATGTAATGAGATGGAACTTTAGCTACAGCGACATGATTAATGCCACTGCTGAATCTTCTGTATGCTAAAGAAAAGTTGTAAATCCACCTCCTGTCTCACCCACTGGTGAGGGTGTTCACTCCACCCAGTAACTCTCCCGATCACACCACTGCCGCTTCCTGAATTACTGGCACCCACTTAACTGCAGCCTGAAGCAGAAGCAGCATCAGGATACTTTCCAGTATCACCAGAATGATTTGGCCATCAAACAACAAGGTGAATCTGTATGTATATTTTTCCATAGATGTATATACAGACACACACAACTTAGCATCTTGTAAACCTGTAAATCTCTCTTGAATTATACTCTTAAGATTGTCAGGAAATTGGGAGGATTTGGAGATTAATTCTAATTGTAACATTATAATAAAAATGAAATATGAAAGTTGAGCCTATTGAAAACAATCAACTTGTCTTTCTATTTAACAAGGAACTCTCTGAAACATAGAAGGGGAAAGAAAATGAACCACAACATACACGTAGCTTCATTTCACATTTTATATGATAGGAGTGGCATTTAATTCAAGCTTTGCTGCCTGACTTCAGTCTTGCCAAACTTCCAACCTTCACACACAGCTCCTTTTTTTCGTATTCAAAAATCTCACTATTTCTGGAGTCTGACTTTCCATCATTCATATTCAGAATATTTTGGATTAGAACTCTATGAGACAGAGCACACGCTATGAAAAACAAAAAGCAAAGGACTGTACACTGTTAACCTCTCAAATAAAAAATTGCAAAGGATACTTACTACAGTTTTTTCCCAAAAGTGAGTATTGAAACAGACCAATCTCAGTAAAAGATTAATCAAAGCAGATAGCGGTTCATCTCTGTCTTCCATCAGTCTTCAGAACAAATTCCAGTATTGACATTCCTGTGGGCAGAAAAAACAAAGGTTAAAAATGTTCCTTTTCACATAACCTTCAACATAGTTTACGAAGGCACAACTCCAAAACTATGATTAAAAAAAATAAGTAACATTTAAAAATTATATTCTTTGGCCAAGAAATCCAAACTAAAATATATTCTAAAGATGAAAGAGTCTGAGGTCAGGGAAAGTAAGAAATTTAGATATTTTACTTAAACTAGCAAGGGACAAAATATTGGGGAAAATCCAGAAGATCCAAAGTGGGCAAAACAAAATCATAGAATTAAAAACTAGAGGGCAGTAAAAAGAAGCAACACTGTTAACAGCAGACAGAATAAGATCCAATGATCCAGGCTTCTCTTCTCTCTCCCAGGAAATTCTGCATCTGATTATAAATTGCTCTTTCTGAAACCACAACCCTCATCCGAATTCTTTTGCTTTCTCTGCTGGTTGCAAAGGGTAAGGTCAGAGTTGTCACAGAACAATTATTAACTTGTTACTTTGCCTTTCTTGGGCAATACTGTAGGTGACAAGCTTTTTACAGAAAGAAGTAGCTGGGCATTCTTTAAAGAGTCACAAAGAAAACTGCAAAGCAATCAAATAGATAGAAAAATGAAGCAATTAGGAAAATGAGAAATATCCAAGTAAAAGCTTAACCAACAAATCCATCCCATGCAAAACTTGCTTTCTTAGAGGAAATACTTAACTGTTGCCTTCTCTGTTACGTGGTGATTTATTTCATGATAAACAAAGAGTAGATTAAGTTAATGTATATCCTGCTGCTCTGCATTAAGGTATTTGATGTTTTAAAAAGTATTCGACAAAAATGTGGGGTTTTTTCCCCAGGTTGGTTGGTTTTCCTTCCAAATTGGTCTACTGCAAGATTTTGTAATTTCTACTTGTTCATTTAAGAAATAAAATCTTCTCACTTCGCTATATATAGTACTAAAAACTCAACATAAGATTGTATCAGTGAAGGGATAATGAAAGCAGTTCTGCAAAAGTATCTATTAGCAGTTTCAATAACAAATTTATACTTTTTAGCAGAGGCAGACAAATAACAGTAAAATGAACAGAATTTACCAAGACTAAAACCATTTTCTACACCTATTTATAGGGCTTGTATTAGGAAGACAGAAGCATCAGAGACATGAAGTACAGAAATACACTAAATGTTATAGAGAAACGCGTCAGGATGAATACACAGCCACAGCGCCAAGAGAACTGCTTGAAACGAAGTTCGAACTACAACTGAAAAATATGAGAGTAAACTTCTTCCTGCAGAATTTTTAATAATTATTGAATTCTTACCATAGAAAACATGATCAGAACTGCATTTTTTAGTTAACAAGAAGCAGTAACAGCACTCGAGAAAGTGATGAGTCTATTAAAAAAACAAAACCCAAAAGACTGGTCAAGGAGAGAAACTATCCGATTACGCCAAAAAAACAAAAAATGACCACTACAGCACGTGTTAGCACTGCGAACTTTTCTGTTCGTTACATAAAGAGAACACAGCATTAAATGCTCTATTCTGAGGAAAGCCGCTTGAGGAGCTCGAAGCCGGCAGCCGGGACAGGGACCGCAGACCCGCTGCCGGCTCCGGGGCGGGGGGACGCGGGGGTA
>VWZK01019821.1:22699-35993 GCA_013396935.1 Baryphthengus martii | reverse complement strand
GCTGGATCCACCGTCGGCCTTCGGAGCTCCCGTCGCCCGCCCTCAGCTCTTCGGCCTCCTCGGCCCCTTCAGCCCCGCCCCTCAGCCCCCTCAGCCTCCCCTCAGCCCCGCTCCTTAGCCCGCTCAGCGCCTCATCTTGTGCCGCGCCCTGACTCCCCGCCGGCCTAACTGGGCTGGAAGCTCCCTCTCCTCCCTCAGCGTCTCGAACATCCCACTGCATTTTACACCATCTTCTCCAGACGGTTTCTGGTCTGGAACACACTAATCCCAGTGCTCTCCTTGCCCTCATACCGTGTTCCCGCAATTACAGTTTGTTACGGCTTCAACTTGTGAAACACAGGGGCCCGGTGCAGCCTGACAGATGCTGTCGCCAGCCAACTGACAACAAGATCGATACTAATAAAGTCACAAGTTTGACCTAAATAAGATGCGGTTCTTAAGAACCAGTTTAGCTGACAGATTCTATGACAGTGCAGTTAATTTATTCTGAAATTTATAGACTTCTCTTAACTGGCTGCACAAGGGAATTGAAAAATCATCTACTAGAGGCTGATCTAAGTACTCACAGAAGATGTGAGAAGATGTGCTGATAGTTCTCAGTATAGATTGGGCTGTATAGTTCCTTAATCTTTGCTCAAAAATCATAGGGATATTAAAGCAAAGCAGGTGGTGTTACTTATTAATAAACTTGCCAAGAGGCTGGCCTTTTTTTTATTTCAGCCTGTGTTCCCACTAGCTATTATAAATTGCAGGTATTTGGACTAGAATTTTCCAAATCAGATGGAAACCTCAGGTTATTTTCGTTGGTAGTTTTAGCCAAAATCATCTAATCATTTTCAAGACTATGATAGTTCTTGAGCAATGTTAAAATATTCCATTAACCTTATTCTTTTTAGAAACTCAGGTGCCCTCATGATCGATCCAACTGATTTTAATGTAGCCAAGATACATGGCATTATGTAGGGGACCTGTTTCCTGCTGTCCTCTAGAAAAGTCAGCTACTTGCAGTAATGTTCTCAAACTTCGTTGGTTTTCCCATTATACATGAAAAAAAAATCAATGAATATTTAGTAAGTAACAACAATACTCAATAACTTAGGATGGGAGTACACATACTCCTTGCTCTTTGTTGAAAAAGAATGACCTACAACCTAAAACGTTACATTTACTGATGCAGTCTAACGGCGATGCTGAGCCTATAAGAAATAAAAGGTTTCTCTGAACCAAAGGAAAAATAGTTTGAAAGTTCTAAGACTTTTGAAATACGTTGAGACTAATGCAAAACTATCAGAAAAGAGATTACTACAGATAGGTTCTTGTTAATATTTCTCGTAGAGAAAACAACGTTTTGACTGCAGTGCTATAAATGTTTTGTAATTTGTTACTGCAAAAACATGATTATGCCCATGATTAACTTTAGGTAAAGTCATCTGCTTGACTTACACTCTAAGTTCTGTAGTTCTAACACTTACATTTGTTGTTCTGCAAAAATAAAATAAAAAATAAAATACAAATTTTACAGTGGCTGGTGAAAGTAATTACTTGTAAGGAATAGACTTGTTTCCATACTTCTGGCACTTGATGATGTTACCATGGGCCTCACTCCTTCAGGAAAATAAACAACTTTTCCAGTCCCTCATTGGTAATGCGTGGGCAAGTTTCTCAGGGGTTTGGCATTTCTCTTATTTTGAAATCTTCAGGGTATCTGTATAGAGTGTATACAAGAAATTGAGTAATTTCTAAACAAGAAAACTATTGAAAATGCAGAGCATTTTTCAGGGAAATACTACAAAAATATTATTTAAGTATTTTAGGGATGTTCTTTAATGTGAACAGAGATGGCCTCAAGATATGCGCTATGGAAACAAATCACTTCAGACACACAACTGATTGAAATTTTAAAATACACCTCAAATGATTTTTTTAGTCTAAATCTCTCTGTCTCGTCTGTAAAGTATGCACACATAATTTATCCTGTTTTCATTTGTATTTTTTATTTCCCTAAGAGAGAAAAAAAAACAAAACAGTGTATAAGTCTTGCGTATTAGAGGCAATATTTGTGCAAGCCAGACAGAATTTGGTTGCCTATCAATGTCAAGATGATAACTGCACGAGTTTCACTCTTAGAGAAATAGCTCTATTGCAATATTGGAAGTCACATCAATCTAAACGTATTTCACATCAGTCCAAAGTAAGATCATTTACTGAAGGATCTTTGGCAGAATATGATACAGTAAGAGATTTGTACCTTAACGGTGCAATGTAAACATGAATACATAATCTTATAAACCCTTGTCAGACCATATTATTAATACATTCATTACCAATTTTCACAAAGGCCATTGCTCCATTGGGGTTTTGATACTTTTCCAAATGAAACAGATTGGTTTTAGAGGTCACAAGGTGTTTTTACAGTCACTTACTTACAGGTTTTGATGTCTAAATCAAAAACTTGGGTAAAACAAACCCCAAAAGCTCCAGCACCAATACCTAAAAGAACCAGAAGATAAGAGAACATAATGGAAAAGAAAAACATCAGCAATAAGGACAGTAATGCTCATAAAACATTTATTTTCTGAGCAAGATAGTTTTTGTTTTCTGTTGAGTTTAATGGACTTAAAGTTCCGTTCGATTAAAGTTCAGAACAGTCAGGACAACTGAAAGCCAAAGAGTACAGTCGCACTGTAAAGCCAACACAATGCCTTTGGTGACCCAACAGTATTAAAAATAATTGTATTACTTCAAAGATTGCAGATAGAATTGTACAATGGTGGTACTTGAGCTACAGAAAGTAATTATACTTTGAAGAAAATTTCAAGCAGTATCTTTGTCAACACAGAGTGGATCTAGACAAATGTGTGTATTTGCTGCATTCCCTCTTCCATTTGAAATGGGATGAACAAAATTGTTATCAAAAGTTGTTAAGCAATTTGTATTAAAGGAAACAAAAAATTTAGTTTACTAACTTCATGTAAGTGTAGCCTTACTGAGCTTTCCTGTCTGCTTTTTTTGTGGAAGGACTTGTAACCACTGCTTTATAGATCTTAACTGACCACAGAGCAATTCCATACTTGGAGTCTCTTTGTCTTAGTCTTGTACTTTATTCTCAGACAAATTGAAAAAAAAACCCAAAAACCCACAACTGAAATTTTACAGAGATGAAACAAACCTTTACTGAGATAAAGAAATGCCTCTATCTGATTTATGTATTTCAGTAAATTGTAATCAATGGAACTGGAAAATCATCTTGACGTGTAGAATTGTACATATGCATGTGCACAACAGTCCTGCACGATGTATCTTACTGTATTTTTTTCAGATCATATAGTTTATTTTATGAATAAGTAAAGAAACAAGACAGTGAGCTTGAACAGTAGATGTTATATACAGCAAACATGGTGATAGTCCACACCCTGTTCTGCCCAGCCCAGTACAGCACAGCATGCTGGAATTGTACTTGTTACTTCTGCTCTGCAAAGTAATTTACTTTAGATTATTACATAGGGTTGACTTAAACTGCTGTTCTTCATTTAAAATGCCATTTAAAAAAGTTAGCGCAAGTCAGCTCAGAAATCTGAAGTGTCTGGGAATGGTGGGTTTGGCTGTAACTCCTTTGAAAGGCACATTTGCTTAATGAAGGGGCGGCACTTGCAGGTGGAAATGAGATTTTCCAGCCGCAGCATACATCTGACTAAGGGAAGTCCAATAGGTGGATTTGGGGGGATTTTCTTCTAAGTGAAAGAGATGTCAATGTCCTTCTACTTGGGGATTTTGGGGGGGTTGTTTTGGGTTGTCTGGGATTTTTTTTTTTTTGTGAAACGTAAACATTTCGTACCACGGACAATTTTCAAATTGGATAATTTCCAAATGTTTCAAATTGTTTCATGCAAAGATGACCTTTTAACATCCTTCAAGGGGAGGAGTTGGTAACATTTTCAAGATTAATTTAATGTATCTTCTACTAAAAATTCTATTACAAAATTTTTATTTTTATTTTTTTTTAGATTACAATTCCAAATCTTTAAATACATATTTTGGAGTAATGTGGAGGATTTTAACTAAATTACAGAAAACCTCATGAAATTCAACAAGGACAAATGCAAACTCCTGCATGTGGAAAGGAACAATCTCTTGCAATGACAACCGCAGGGGACCGCCTGTAGGAAAGGACTAGGGGGATCTTGGTAGGGATAAACCAGCAGTGTACCCTGGCAGCAAAGGTGGCCAATAGTATGGTGGATGGTACAAACAGGAGCACAGGACCTGCTGATCATGGGGAGTCATCACCCCCCTTTGCTCGGCACTCATGTGGCCACTTCTAGAACACTCCATCCAGTTTTAGAGACCTCAATATAAGAAAAACCCTGGTCAACTCTGTCGAGGTCAGCGCTTCTGGACCACCAGAATGGTCAGGGATGGACAAGGGAAGAGGGAAGGCTTGTTCAGCCTGGGGCAGATATGACTTTGGGGGATGTAACAGCAACCTTCCTGTACTTCCAAGGGGGCTACCAAGAAGAATGAGGCAGGCTCTTCACACTGGTGTGTGGTGGAAGGGCAAGGGACAATGGGCATAAATGGAAACAATAAATGGAAACAATAAATGGAAACATAAATGGGTGTAAGCAAAAGCATTTCAACCATGAGGATAGTCAAGCAGTCTCCACCCTTGGAGGGCTTCATGACCATATTGGATAAAGCCCCAGGCAACTTGATCTGACCTCATGGCTGACCCTGCAGGGGTTGGATTATATTGCCTCCTGAAATACTTTCTGACTTGAATTATTCTATGAGTCTATGATTTAAAAACGTAACAAATCATATGAAACTAAAAAATCAGATAAAATTAAAAGTATAATCTCTTTGAAACTTCCTTTGCACAATTGTGTTAAGAATGTAAATTAATTCCAAGCTGTTTGAGTCAGATAAATGTAAAATAGGCTTAGTAAATAGCATTTTAACACAAACTGTTTAGTCAATAATGGGTCATGAGTCAGAGAGGTTCATATGGGAAAGTGTTTGTTGATATGTTCCCTAAGAAATTAATGTAATTTCTTATTTCCTACTAATTTCATTAACTCATTAATCAGTCTGTTACCGTCAGGTTAATGAACAAAGTGAAAAAAAGCAATGAATCCAGAGCTGAAATTTCAGCAGTCCAGGAGAGAAAGAAAACCAAATACAGAAAAAATACATAATAGTGCCTTAACTAGGAACATTTTCTCATGAATAAGACAATAGAAAATCATAGAACTGATAAGTAACAGATGCCTGAAAGCTGTGTTTTCCCCTTGAATTACATCCAATGTTCTCACTACCATTGGAAGAAGAGATGCAGTTGTCTGATGGAAATAGGAAAGCCTTGCATTTGTATGCTGGGCCACAGAAAATCAAATCTGATTCTCTCTTCCGAAATAGTAGGACATCCATTCCCTTTATCAACACACTTACTATTACACCATATTCTGCCTCTCCTTTCATTGTAAGCAGGTGATAAATATTATTCTCTTTACATTTTAGTGAAGGTACTGGAAAAGTCCAAAGGGAAGTTAGAGATAATTAGAGGTATCATCACAACAGAGAAATAAGAAAGGGTAAAAAAACATGATGAGCCTTTTCAATTTCAGCAATGAAATATTAGGCAGGATAAACTTCCCTGTAACTCCCGAATCCACTGCTGATCAGACAACACAGTAAAATACCTTCTCAAAATTAACAGCACCAAATAAAGGCAGCAGTGCTGAACCTGCTAATACATGCCCTGCGGAAAAGTTAGCATTTTAGCCTGTAAAAGACTCCAGTCTTCTTTTACTGTCTTGGTATCCTGCTAGCTGAAACTACTTTCAAGTTCACTTCCACATGGTGTCAAGTCAGGGACAGCCACATAGTGTGTACTTTCTTTCACAACTCACTGTGAGAAGGCAAGCAAAGACACATGCCAAATGAAGAGGAAAATGGTAAACATGCAACTAGTGATTTATTTGAGTTCTGTTTGAACTGATTAATCCAAGAAATAATTACCTAGAGCTGGGACTCCGGACTGAGCAAGCATGTGGCGTATGACCACATACTTGGTTTTCTATTCATAACTCCTTTGTGCTGGAATATTAGTGTTGGTGCACAGGTACCATGTAAGTCAGTCATATAATAAGTAGAAAAACGCCAGGTTCAGGGCAATGCTTCCTATTCTCTGCATGCTTCCACATGTTATCTTGGGAGAAAAGAGGCAGAGAATAATGAAGAGGAATGCTGGGGTTAACAAACAAGTGCTTCTTAACCAATCACTTTGGTCATTCATTTTCCACACATCCTGTTGATGACATCTAAGGATTATTCCATATGGGGGAAAGTCAAGATGACCGTTCAAGTATTTTCTATAGTTCTTAAGTGCTTTATATTGCTGCATAAGTAGAAAATGAAATAAGATTCTTCACATGTCAAAGGCAGGTGTGTTTAATCAAGTATATTTCAACTTTGGACTCAGAATCAAAGTACAGGAAGGAGAAGCCACAGTGGAACAGAGTGGACAGAAGCGTCCAAACCAGGGGACAAAGTGCCACCAGACAACTTTCCAGGCTGGAATCAGGATTGACAGTCTCAGAAATAGCTTTTTTTGACTCCTAACAGACTGAAAACTCCATACTTAGGTGGTGGTGGTTCAGGTTTTCTTTTACATGGTTATCATCAGCCACAGACATACTTTCGTTTTAATATCTGAGTACCTGAGGGACACAACCCAAACATGGGTGTGAACCGTGTTGATAAGAGCTCAACTTCCAAATTTAGGTTTTACCTTCAAACGTTCATATTCTCTCAGGGGACTAATATCGTCACCTCTCACAATAGACTAGCACGAAATACCTGTGGTATTCAAACTTCTCACAACTGCCCTGGGGTAAGTGCCTGTGAACTTCAAGAACAACCATGCCAATCAGCTCTGGCAAGCTGCACTTACTGCCCACCCACTGATAAGCAGGGACTGTTGTTTGCAAACCTGGGCTCCCTATGCTTCCTGTATCACCAGCACCCAGCCAACCCTCTGAGGACGCTCCAGTCACCTGGAGCTTCTCTGGACACATCCCAGAGGAGAAGGGCAGGAGCACAACCTGTAGGCAAGTGCTGCAGAGCTGCTCAGACACCAACATGGGCTGCCCGGCTCTGCTGACACGGGACAGCCGCTGCCACGGAGCTGCCACGCTAGACCCTTCATGTGCGTGACTGTGGGCTAATTATGGGCTGAAGTTAGCAAAGGGATTTTTTCAGCAGAGTGCAGTAAGTCAAATACCTTTTTCTGTGGGATGTATGTAAAGTGAGAGGTGTAATGCTACAGGTACATCCTGAAGAATATTGAGCTATTAGACAAAGGGGTGAGTGATGAGCTGTGAGTTCAGGAATACCTGATTTACAAGTTGAATTCTGCCTTTCTGCATTAGTGGACTTGGCTAATGCTACAAGACTCTAAATTGCATTATTGCCAGTGATACTGTCACTGCTCAGCTTATAAACCATGTACAATTCCTCATTTTTTCCATATTTTCACACTTTGCATGCTACTATCTTGAGATTGGAGTAATTGACCTTGATATAGCACTTGCTAGGAAGGTGTATACACTGGAAAATAGGATGTTTCTTAATTTATTTATTAGTTTTTCATTGTGCCCTCATTCTTCAGAGCAGGCAAGCAAGAATCATCCGTGCAATGGTTCCAGCACAGACTGAAACCAAAGCGCCTTAGAACAGCTCATCTCTGTCCTTCGAACAAATCCCAGTAGTAACTGACTTGCAGACCTCCACTTCTGCACTAACATTTTGCCATTTGGTGAGACTGCAATTAAAGAAATAATTCTCTTTTCCCCTGTATTTGCAGGTTTCTGCATTGTTCAAAGCCATTGCTGAACCAGAGGTTTTTGAGGGTCTTTTTGTCTTGCCTTATTCATGCAAATCAGAAAAAAAAACCAAACAGCACTCTTCAGAGCTCAACACTCTGTTCAGGTAGAAATATACATCATAGTAGAGTGAAATACATAGTCAAGCAAATAACTGGTCTGCTGCCTACTAAATGCAGTTCCAATCACACTGCTCCAGGCATTGCTCTCAGTACCATTTTTAACAAAGCCCCTTCTTCACAGGCGTTGTGTGAAAGAGCTTAGTTATTCTGCCTTCCATTCTTCACCAGCAGGTGCATGAAAATACACAAAATCAGCAAGTTAAGAAGATGAATGCAACTGTTTCAACACCTTGATCAGAAGACTTCCAGGTCAAGAGAGTTTGGAAATGGAACCTAAATCCACAGCTGGCTCTTGCCTGTGTTGGAAAGTGGGTAAGAGAGGCAAACAGCAAGCTACTCTATATTGGAACAACCCTGCTTTCTGCAAGCTGAAAATGAGCAAACCTTTCCCAAACAATATGCTCCTCCCCATCCACCGATTTTAATGAAATCTGATACATTTTATAGCTCAGGATGATGAAGTGACACTGAGTTTAGCTATGAAAAAAACCCAACAACAAAACAAGTAAGTTTTAAGATGTTCAACAATTACTATCTGAGTATGTTTCTCCTTTCAGTTGCTCAGCTGAGTAGAAACAACTGGTATGAATTAATGTTTAGGATTCTTACTTGCCTAAACAACATTCACCAAACGGAAATCATCTGGAAAATGTGGAAGCATGTCTTCTTCATATCCTTCTTCCTCTGTGTCAGAACTTAGGAAATGTCCCCAGAAAAAGAACAGGAACAATCACAAAACAATGACTGATTAAAAAAAATTAAAATCACGAATTTTGAACAATTAATTCTTACATGGACGAAATATAAAAGCCAAGTAATAAAAATTTTATTCTAAACAGTCATTCTTAAATGTCTATGCAAGAAAAGTAAAGCCCTCAGTTGTTTGCCCGTCTGAGCAGATAATACAGTTATGCCTTGTCATGTGAACTCATGGAATGGGCTAATATTAAGGAAATGAGCTGTAGGATTTTTTTTTTCTGCTTATGTGTATTTCCAGCTCTCCTAACTGGTGTCTGTAGTATTTACTTAGAAAACCAAGACTAAATACATTTTTATATGATTCATTTAACACTATTATTTTATATATATAGCTATGTATTTGGTGGATAATACAATACACCCTGGAAAACCTTGTATTTGCTGTTAAGCTAAATAACTTCCTGCTGCTATCCAGCTGTTACCACAGTGCCCAGCACAGGCATTTTCTTTAATGTAGTTGAGACAAAATATTCAGATTGCTTTTTTATTCAGGCAGGAAGCACAGTAGGGGACTTAAGACTACAGTGTGACATTTCATGCCTTTGCAATCATCATTTTTGCTTCTTCTCAAAATTTTATTTTGTCCAAATATTTAGAAAGGTAAATGTCAACAGAAGGAAACAAAAGAAAACAACAAACTTGCTTTTAACAAGGGTCTCTGACTCAATTATAGGACTCTTAGGATGCCCATGACACTGTTTCGAGCACACAAAAGCCTCATGAAAAGATGGAGAACAAACTCTAAAGGCTGTTTTATAGAACTAAAATATAGATCTAACTTTTTTACTTAGGAAATCCTCACATTTCAGTTAACACCAGGTAGTACTATGAAAGTTGTCCACCACATAAACAGGGATAAGACAAAATTAAATATGACGTTATAGCCTAGGATTGAAAACTACTCTGTGTCGGTAATACATGAATCTGAAGAAGAATTTGTACATAATTATTTGCAAAATATTTTGCTTCTCCGATATTAACTTACTAAAATGTATGCAAGTCTGTGTTAGAAGTCATCTATCACAGACCTTTACTAAGTAGACCTTTTTTTATGTAAGTCCCATCTCAAAATGCTTTCTATAGTGCTATAGAAATACTGTGGAATCAGACTCTTCCTAGAGTAGACACAGGTTGCAGCAAGGAAAGTTCCATTTTGACTCAAGGAAAAAGTGCTTTGGCGTTCAAACACTGGGACAGTGAAATCACCTCCTTGAAAGTATTCACAACCCTCTGAGATAAGGTGCTGAGTAACCTGAATGAGCTTTTCAGGCCCTGCTTTGGAGCAGGTGGCCACCAAAAGTACCTGCCAGCCTAAAAGTATTCTATGATTCTGTGAGAGCAAAAGCCATAAAAAATATGAAAGGCTGATATATTTAATTTTATACATAATAGCTAATAGGAAATGTGTAATAGCTAAACTATTTGAAAGATAATAGCTAAAATAAATTTAAAAGATGTCTTAGCCAAGTGTTAAATAGTTTCATTTAGGTCCTTTTTAAAGATCTATATCTGTTTGGTTTTTTTTTAACTTCATATGTATCTTAAACTGTGTCATTAAAGTTAATGGAAAAAAATGGGAAGCAAATCGAGTTTAGAACAAATATATCTCTACCTAAGTATATTTAATTAGCAGTTATACCTTTATATATGCTTCTCATCTTTTTTTGTCATGCTGCATTTCTAAATATGAAATTGGAAAGTTATATTCATCCATTTGATGTTAATTTCTGAGAAAACACTTCACTACATGTGGACTTACAAGAAAACTGTTTTTCCATCTTAGTAGTAGCATTTAGTATTCTTAAATACTTTTATTAAAAAGCAGAATATCTTGATACAAAGCATTGTGATGTGCTGAAAAGGACAAATAATTCTGAGCTACAAATCAATGAATTTACATATGAAAAAATGTAAAACATTAGGACATTACTTTGCAAACTTTTATATGAGAGGAAAACTACTAATGTCTAGTCTGTGCAAGTCTCAGCAGGTAAAATTACTCACCAGCATAAACTGTCATAAGAACAGGCACTAAGAGGATTGTAAATAACTTACAAAGTATCTACCACAAAAAAGAATTACAGCATATCAGTGCCCACAGCTAAGGCATTTAATTTACTGTAAAAGTTGTACCATTCACTACGATTTCACCATACTATTTAGTGAGCACAAATGAAATGTATGGAAAATATAGAAAAGGTAGTAATGTTGACTTGGTAAAATGGTTTGACAATAATCAACTGTGATTTAATCGCAGGCCTGATTACTCGACAATTATTTAACAAGCTATTTAATTAACAGCCCAACCTTTACAATAACAAAATACTCTTTTACTGAGCCGTTTTTGTCTAGTGGATCTACAACACTTGCAGGTTTGCTAAAATTCCTCGCAGTGACGTGCACTTTGTGAATGTTTAGGAACTAAGAAACCATTTAAAACTCTCATCCTTTAAAAGCTGTATCACACTTGAATGGTATTTTAGGTGTATATATTCGAAGATTCAGATATCCAAATATATTCATAGGTTTAAAGTTGCAGGTGAGCACGTGTGAGATAAACGCACCGAAACCAGCTAGTTCTGAGTGACCCATTGAAAGCCACGGGAGCCAGGCACCTGACTTACTTTTGCAAAATCTCTTTATGGTCCCTAACGCAGCTTTAACACCTTTGAAAAATCTGGTCTCGTGTCATTAATTATTGTGGTTGCCTACTAAGATGTGTATGTCACAGAATACCACTTAGTAGGGCTACATGGCACTCTACTGATATCACAGACCCAGACCACAGGCATTGGCTACAAAAACCCACAAACCTTGAAACAGTAAGAATGGACACTGTATTGCCACTGCATGAAGTCAATATTGGAAAAGAAAAACAACATATAGGATGTTCAAAAAGAAGCGTGTAGCTCTGGCCAAGGAGAAGAGAGCCCAGAGATCAAAGCGTTTGCAGAAGCAATCGGCATTTTGCAAGAAGGAGCAACACTGAACATTTGTCTCTTTTTCTAAAACGGAATAACTTGCCCACTTTAAAACCAAATTCAATTATGTAAGTCCATATTTCCTTTCACAATATTTTGTCTCTGTTAGGCCGTTTCATTGATGAATTACAAAATCAAAATCAAAGAGAAGTTGGTTGTTTTGCAATTTATAGTTGTGACACTGCTGTCAGAACTATGCCATTTGCATTAGCTTGGGAAGAAACAAACATCTCTCTGTTACAGTGAAAACAAACATAAAGTAGCTATAGTGACCTGAAATGACTTTTCCTACACTGAAAACTCATAAGCAATGACCTTTTATATTGAAGTGAACATCTAGCAAGAAACATGGCAAGCAAAAGTACAAGCTTCTCATAGATTTAAAAGTGATTATTTATTATTAGGCTATGCTCAATTAGATTTTCAAATTAAGTGATGTGTATTTCTACATTGCGTGTAACAGCTCCCTTTATCTTCAGCCTGTTCCATTCTGTTCCCAATATACTTCACAAAGTGGTTTAGTTTCCCTGAATAAACTTGGGATCTAACCTTTTCCTCCTGCAGTGATTTTATGGCTTTATTCTTCTATATTTCTCCACGAGTGTCTTTTCAACCTCATCATGAAGGCAGAATTTCACATGTTCATATTCAGACCTTGCACAGCTCTGCGCCTACATAAATCCTTGCTCCTAATACCTTTTGCTAGCCTCTTGTTTTCTGTTTTCTCTTAGGCTTATCTTCAGAACTCTCTTGCAATACTTTCTTGTTTTATTCCTTAGGCTTGCAATTCTGTGCCTCTTACCCACACGCCTGTTTTAAATATATTTATTTCATGAAACTTTTAAAAACAGCCCATCATAAAAATATGAGGCCCTTTTAAACCGAGATCATCTTTTATCACGCTGCATACTATATGCCTGAAAAGTAGTTTGTGTCTTCATTTTTAATTGGTTTTAGTCCAAATCCTCGATTTTCTTCAGTTTCATCATATTTGTGAAATTAATTCCACTGCAGCAGAGGAGGAAGAGTGAGAAGGCAGACGAAATAAAGACTTCTTGACAGGCAAGAGGAATGCCTGGAAAGACTGAAAACATGCACTGCTTGACCAGATGAAGTATTTGTTAACTCATAGATCCTGATTAGTAACTGAAGGAAATTAAGAACAGCTTGGAGAGATTTACGGAAATGAATAACATGTAATGTAATGAGCACATGTATTAGGGATGACAATCAGAAGAAGACATCCGTATAGTTGTTTGTCATAAGCTTTTATATCCGTGCTCAGGAGGATGTGCCATCTGCAAAAAAATCAAGTTTCAAACACAGTACAATGTATCACTGGCACTCAGAATTTTTCTGGGTGGCTATAACAGAATAACTGATGCGATATAATGTTAAAGAAATGTGTACTGGCAGGCTTAGGGTTCAACACTGTGTCTTATTTCATAAAATTACCTCACAGAGATGTTACATTAGTGTGGTCGTGTTGGAAAAAACAAGAAAGGGCATCATAGAATTAGGGACAGTTTAGAGTTTTCATACTTTTTTT
>VWZK01019821.1:0-22692 GCA_013396935.1 Baryphthengus martii | reverse complement strand
TTTTCTTCTTTTTTTTTTTTTTTTTTTTTTTTTTTTTACAGTTTTGATTAAAAGAATGTACTGAATTTACTAGCTATACTAACTTAACAAATTGAACAAATAACAACTTATTAAAATAATACTATCATGTCATAGGTAATGAAAAATGTTTTAATTTTCAAAATAGTACGTAAACTGCTACCGTAAAAGTAATTCAATAACTTATTGGTAAAAATACTGTGACATAAGGTGAAGAAGATCTGCTTTATATTTTAAGTGATGAAACTTCATCTTGCAACTTGGTTCACAAAGGATGCTGTGGTAGTTCATCATCATGGACAGGGAGCTCTGAATTTTGAATGAGTAGGGTTGTGTTTTTCACATTTCCAGATATTTACAACAACAGAACACACGTGTGTGCACCCCTCTGCCATACACTGATCCACTTTGTCCTTTCCAAATATGCAAAACTTCAGCAACAAATATAACACCCTGAAGAGCTAGTTGAGAGCCACCTGAGCTCCAGATGCACAATGTTCTGAAAATTGTACCATCTTCTTTACTACTCTTAAATTCTTTTGTTTTGAATCTAGTTCGGTGTGTTAGCTCTCAGTTAGTCTAACGTTGGCTCTGCTGTGTGTGCAGTGGTTGCTCCTGCATCCGTGCAGAGCTATTTATACTCTGCCTTTCTTTGGGTCACTGAGAATTTGAGGAAGAAGTTGATGACATGGGAAGGCAACATCCAAAAAGAGTTTCTGTGTCTTCAGCTTTGCTTTATTAGAGGGGTGGTGGATCAACACAGGGCACTCGCTGCCTGTGAACTCTCACCCCTAAACAGAGGATCTTCAGCCACGGAGTGACAGGCGGCTGACAGTCTTGCAGAGCTTTTGGGGGAAGCATGATGAAAACACCACACAGTTTTGGGATGGAGAAGAGCTTTATTTCCGTCACAGAATCTGTTTGTGTTTTTATTATTTTTGGTTTTATTTTGTTTTGTTTGTTTGGCTTATTTTTTTTTGAAGAAGGAAAACTGTTGCTCTTCCCAAATGGTGGTGCTGGAATCTGAATTGTGAGCTCAAGATTTGAAAACCAACAAACCATTTTTAAACTGTTCTTAACTGTCAATGTTCTACCGTGTTGAAATATAACTCATACTGCCATTTCTCACATACACACTGAACACATCTAACGCACTCAAGCAGCGTGTACAAATATAAATAGCTTTCTATTTGTAAAAACCCTCGCTTGAAGCAATTTCACAAATGCGGTGATGAGATTGCCCTCGGCTCCATCTCCCATTTTAAACTCGCGNAAGAACTGGGAGAAAGGGGGCAAGAACGAGTTGTGAGTACGGGGGCCTTGGTGCGGGGAGGCGATGGGGTGCTGCGGGCCGCCGGCCTGCGGGAGGGAGGGAGGAGCCTGGGCTTCACCGGCCGAGGGACGCTGGGGGCGGGGGAAGGGGGGGGCGAGGAGATGGGAGCGGGCGGGGAGGACGTCGGTCGGGGCTGCGTCCTTGCTTCTGAGGCTTAGGGACGAAAGGCTGGTAGGGCGGAGGGCGCAGACCGCCTCCCTATCCGTCTCGGCCTCCTTTGTCGGCTGGTAACGACCTCCGCCGAGACTCGTCCCCCGCAGCCGGGCCTAGCTCTCCTGGCGCCAGTTGCCCGCTCCCCGAGCGCCCCCTTCCTGCCTCTGGGTCAGGTTTATCGGGTGTCGGGCTCCTTTTTAGCCGACCCCCCAATGTAATACGGAGCCTGAAGCGTTCTTGTTTCGCTACTCCGCGATGTTGACCTTTCTGGCAGAGGTCTCAGTCCCCGTTCCCGTCTTTGTACCTATACCGAAGAGACTAATGCTATATTATTTGATTCAGGCAAGGTAGAATCAGCTAGGCGTTCCCTTTTATCCTACCAGGTAACCTCTGTGCTCTGAGGGATCTAGTCACAGCTTCCCAAATGAGTCCAGGTGTGCTGGGAGCGTTCCCTTTCAGGGCCTTCTGTGTGTCTTGTTGAAGGAATTGTAACTTGTCAGGTTCACTAACTGTGCGGCGTGTTGTGTTTCGGGAGTAAGTTTATTCAGGGACTTATTCTCCAGTTTGTTAATTTCATGCTACCACCTTAGCTTTGTCAAGGGTGTCCTGTGTACTAATTGTATGGTTTTAGATGTTTTTATTTTAATTCTTCTCTGCACTTGTGTTTTCTGTTGTAACTGAAAAATCCTACAGTTTCAAATACGGGTGTTTGAGGAATCACCTTGAGAAATGCTTCTTGATGTTCATTGTTTTCATTATTTTCTTTGGTTCATCTATTTTAAAAGGTTGTGCAGCTAGGGTAATGATGTTCCCAGTGCGTGAAGAAAAAAGTAGTGGGGTAGAGAATAGAGGCTCCCTGCACGAAACATGGTTCTCCCCAGAACCTCCATTTTGTAGTGAGGGGCCCTCCCCATCTTAATAGCCATGTCATTTTGAGCCTTGAATTTTGCTAGAACCATTATCCTGTTAGCATGTAAATTTAACATATTTTGATGTGGATGATACAAAGCCAGTGGAAGTATCTTCTGTACCTGCATTTTAAACAGTAATAAAAGTATTCAGGAGCCCCCAAATGAGGTTTTTATGGCAATTGCTGAATTTATAGCCAACATGACAATATTTATGAAGTAAGGACAGAAACCTTGGTGTTTAACTTTGGTGTTTAGAAACTTCTGTATGAGTAACAGAGAATAAAATGTGTAAATGTATACCAGTAACTTTCAAAAAAATACACTAGCGACTATAATAAAACAGATTGCCTTTTTGTACATAACACATAAGTGTAGAGGCACTGAAATTGTATGGAGTTTGCATGAGGATGGGAATTTCATAGCTGATCATATAATGGCGAAAAAAGGCCATACATTTTGCAAAAAATGTGATTGTGTCTGGGTAACAGTTGTCAGTTTTTACAATGATAGCTTTAAATGCATGCATGTAAATACATGCATCTTTTGCTTCTAGAAAATATATTCATATGTATCTGTAGCCAATATCTAAAGAATTTTTCAGGAAACAACTTTTTGAGGGGAATCTTCAGTATGTAACTTTGCATTTCTTTTTCCAAAACTTGCTATCTCCTGTTTTACTGGAGAAAAATAAAATTATGATGCTGTGTTTCCAAAATAAAACACATGAAATAGTGTTAAACATTATTTAAATTGAAAGGAGAATAAATGTAATGGTGGTTCTTGTTTTTATTGGATTATTTATCTAATACAAATATGCCCAGAAATACAAACTACGTCTAGGCCACAGTTTTGGTCTCAGAGTTTGTGGTTCAAAGATAAGACAATGCAATTTATCGATAAACAAGTTTGAAAAGTGGGGAGGGGAAGGAACTGCAAAAGGACAAAACTGACATTTCTAGCAAATACAGGATTTGCAAAAATTTTAGAAGTTGTGGTTGGTTAGTTGGTTTTATTTTATTATTTTATGCTATAAGAGGCCTGGTCTATGAAAGCCCATGCATGAAATCAGAGAACATTCGCTCTGTTATGGAGGGGTTTGTTTTGTTTTTAAGCAAAGCAGTGGGTTTATTCACAGGGAGACAAACACTGACTTTATTGAAAAGTGAGGATTCCAGAAAAAAAACAACCCACCTCTTAATTAGCAGAACGAAAATACTACGTCTTACGGAAAAAAAAAAACTTGCTGGAGCGTAAAATGGCTTACGTGATCTGACTAGATCAGCCCGAAGGTAGCGTTTTGGCAGTTACTGGTTACATAAATAAAAACATAATGTTTTGGAGGAATATGAAACTGTATCGAGAGAAATAAATTATTTGGTTTCATTTGGTATTTCGTCTCCTACTGTGATTAATAGTGGATACTTAAGATAATCGCTTTGTTTTTTGTTGTTTTTTTTTTCCTTGTGTTTTCTTTATGACTGGTATGGTGGTGTTTTCAGCCTATGCTTGAAAATACTCAGAATATGAAATATGTCACAGTCTTTGGGAAATGCTGTTGTTGGGATGTGAGGTAATGGAGGAGAAAGAAGAAGAAAGAAAAAAAAAGGAAAGAAAAATGTTGATTGCTTTACGAGGAAAATAAAATATAAGGATGTTTTAAAGAAATCCAGTAAGGAAATGTTCTTCTTTATGAAGGTGATGAGACACTGGACCAAGTTGTCCAGGAAGTTTTAGATGTCCCAGCCCTGGAAGTGTTCAAGATCGCGTTGGATGGGGCTTTGAGCAACCTGGTCTAGTGGGAGGTGTCCCTACCCTTGGCAGGGGGGGGTGGACCTAGAAGATCTTTAAGGTTGCTTCCAACCCAAACCATTCTATGGTTCTGTGAAATCAGTTTTAAACTGACTGATCTTTTGGTGTAGAAAAAAATGAACTTTGTTTTTGCTGATGTGATCACTTTGTCATAGTTCATATCCAAAAACTAGGAGGTAAGGATTTTGTTTGTGTCTTAATTAGTAAGACAGCATCGTAGAGCTGTAGCGTTCATTCACTTCCTAGAAATTGTCCAGAGACCTGGTTCAGAACTGTACATGCTTGGAATTTAATCCAGCTGCTGATGTGTAATAATATCTAATACAAACACATAATTGCAGATCATGTAGTAGTTTCAAGTGTTTGTAGCTGCCAAAACTATAAATTGATGAGCATGTGGTCACCTTATTTTCTATTTTGTTCAGACCCTTCTCTGTCTAAATACAATTAATTAAATTACCTGCTATTGTTTTGCTCCTGTCATATACCATGTAGAGATTGAGTTGGAATCTGCACATGACTATAGTGATCAGTCTGGGCACCTTGTAGACCTTTTTGTGTGTCCATACAGTGTCCTTTGTATGAAATGGTATTGTTTTGTGTAGTGTCAGCCCCAGGAAGATGCTGGTCTATGGCTGTAACCCGTACGGATGATTATAATACACATACAATGACAAGCACTTACTATTAAGTTGATACTTTCTATACCTTGTTCTCTGATGAACACACTGAGGACCCTTCAGCAGGGAAGTACGGCCTTAATAGTGCACTTGGCTGGCAGTTTATGCGCTGCCTAAGCCTCGAGACAAACTGAAGAAGCTTAACATTCTGTGGATGTGAAACTTTGAGACTTGATCTTTCAAACACTCCCAGCGTGTTTGTTACTTTTCTTGCATGAGAAATGTCAGTGTTGACTGAAAGGGCCGAGTCAGGAATACAGAGTTGAGTTGTAGTTTTGCCACCCTGACTGCGAAATGCAATTTATTGTACTTTATCTCAATTGGAAAACTACCCACATGAGTTAAATTATGCATATATTTAAGTGTTTGTTGACACTTTGTGATAATTACTGCCATATACTATGTGGGAGTGTGATTGAGGATCTAGGACACTGTGTATGAGTTGAGAGGCCTGGGTTCAGTCGCTGGGTCTGCTGTGCAAACTTGTTCGATAGGTGTTCAATGCTGCTTTGGAATTTGTTGTTTAGGTAAATGTTATCCCTTTGTAATCCAAAACAAATTTAGTTTTGAAACTTTGGTTTTCAGAGTGATTCCGTGATTTTTTTTTTTTAAATATTTTTACTTTTTAGGTTATCGTATTTTTTAATTATATTTTGCTTCTATTACACATATTTATCTTTGGATGAAGGGATTTAGGTTTTAGTAGAGTAGGGAAGTTCTCCGTCCTAAGCTTGCAGCAATGAACCACAAGATTAGAGTAATAAAAAAATCAAACAAATTTAGCAAGTAACAGACTGTGTGGGTCTGTTGAACTGAAAAGTGTACCTGATAAACTTCCGTTGTCCTGAGCATAGTTTAAGTGGGAAAGTATTGCGGTTTGTTTCTGTGTTCATTAGTACTAATATTGACATTTTTATTCTTGTGAATGTGCAACTGTTTTGATTGTAGTTGAGGCGCGAGATAAACTAATCTCACAGCTTGGTGATAGTGAAAGGGAGGGCCTCTGCCTTGCCTTCATTCACCAGGGCTCCCTTTCCTCTGGTGCTTAGCTGGCCTCCTGGTAAGCTGCTTCAGCTTGTACGCTTGGCCCAAGACTTGTTTTCTGCCAGGTTTGTCAGTTTAGCCAGTTTAACTGACACGAGGACTAGAGCTGCGTGGCCAAGAAGGGAAGCAGTACCGGTATGAAAGAGGTACAAGCACAAATAGTAATTTAGATCCGAGGAGTAATACCGACACATTCTTTTCTACTACCAAATTCAGGTAACCTGGTTGATGGTATCACCTCATGACATAATGGTCAAAGTGTACATCTCAGTAGGTAGTTTTTTGGAATCGCATTATCCATTTAACTGTTATTTGTGTACAGAGCTTAGAAATGAGTGCTTATAGGGTAACTTCTTTATGGAGTAGTAATTAGAATTTAAGAGTACCTGACTTCGATCAAATTGGTACAATTTGGGGAGAGTTGGAAAAAAATCTGTTGCTTCTTCAAAAAAAGTGCCCTTACCATTCACGAAAAACAAAATAAATTACGTATTCTCCTGATTTGCTCTGTCTCTGTTCTGTTTTTCAAATATATTGCATTCTCTTCAGTAGCATTTAGAACATCTTAGCCATCCCATTGCTTTTTGCTGAGCGTTCATGTTACACATTATATGTGATGTTACACATTTATATGTGATGGCCATTTTCCGATTGTCTTTAAAGGGTGCATATACCTTGTATTTGCTAATTATAAACCTCTGATTGCTGAAACAGATGCTTAGTTCTGCTAGAGAGGTAATAATCTAAATAGGATGCAAATAGAATGAGTAACGGATTGCTGCAGAATCCTTTTTTACTGTTTATTTTTCATAATAAGCCTCTATAATAATTGTACATACCTGCCTTGTTTGAGAACGCGCTTAAAAATCATCCCTCAGGAAATTGTAGTCATACCATCTTAGGTAGAAATCGGTGTAGCCCTGGTACTGTCTTCAGTTTCTGCATATGAAAGACATTTTCATCAAAAATATGTGAAACTTTGGGTTGGAAATTTGCAAATGTGAAGGAAATTCTGAATATATTCGTTGGTGTCTGTTTATAATATAGGTAAATCACTACCTTCTTAAGATACTATTGCTTTTATATGTGAAACGACTTTTGAAATGTCATGCTGTGGTGACAGTAGTGGTAGAGGAAAGGGAAAATCCTCGTAGCTTGTAAGCATGTACATTTCTAGGCAGTCTGTGTAGTGGAGAAGCCTGCTCTTTAAGCAGTTATTTTATAACACAGAATTATTTCATAGAACAGTCTGTACAGTATTAGGTGTCCTTTTTACATATGACTAATTTGATTGAGGGAGCGTCAGCGTGACTAAAGACAGCATAACATGACAGGACTTTGCATCCTATAGTGGATTCTCTTAGTGACTAGAATAGGTAAAAGTCTGTCTTACCATTGATACGATGTTGGGTCAGGAAATCATACACGTAGTTGAATGTTAAAAATTTTTACAGGCCACAGTTTGAAAATGATCATAGTCATAGAATTTCTACGAGAAGCATTTCCTCATTGGTTAACAACACAGTAGGTTAATGCTAGCGCTTCCACACATCCTTTCACACACTAAAATTGCCTAGTGTTCTCACTTCTCTGTGTCTAACCATGTGTCATGTTAGGAGTATTTTTTTTCAGTGTGTGAGAAATATATGTACGAGTCTTGTATTTCTCCCCAATTCCTGAGAGACAGGGACCTACTGGAGAAAGTCCGACAGAGAGCTACGAGGATGATTAAGGGACTAGAACGTCTCTCCTATGAAGAGAGACTGAGTGAACTGGGGCTGTTTAGCTTTGAAAGGAGATGGCTGAGAGGGGATCTTATTAATGTCTATAAATATCTGAGGGGTGGGTGTCAAGAGGAAGGGGACAATCTCTTTTCAGTGGTGCCCAGCAATAGAACAAGAAATGATGAGTTTAAGTTAGGACACAGGAAGTTCCACCTCAACATGAGGAGAAACTTCTTTGCTCTGAGGGTGACAGAGCCTGGAACAAGCTGCCCAGAGCGGCTGTGGAGTCTCCTTCTCTGGAGACTTTCAAAACCTGCCTGTGTGGCCTGCTCTGGGTGATCCTGCTCTGGAAGGGCCGTTGGACTAGATGATCTCTAGAGGCCCCTTCCAACCCCTAACATTCTATGATTTAAACTGCCCAAATGTAAAGTTATTTAGCCAGTACAACAAAGGAGCCCCCAAACATTTGTTTATGTATGCTAATATCTGGTTTCATGTTTTAAAATTTTTTTAATATTTCTTTTATTTCAGTGTGCAACTATGTCGCACTCTCAGTGAAAACAAAAGCCACGATAATACGAGTTTCAGAGGTAAGTTACGTGGTGTTTTTTTTTTTGTTTTGGATTAAATAAAAAAACAACCCTGGAAGTGGTTGATCATGGTACCCCTGCATGTATCTGCTTGGAACGTTGATCTGTGGTGGCCATTACTGTGTGCCAGAGGCGAATGCTACAAATACTGAAGCAGTACAGGCGTACACAACTAGATCTGTCTTCTGTCATCTAGGTGAGAGATTCCTCGGACAACAGTAAGTGGTGGTTGGGTATTCCACTACTTGATATGTGTGGTAGAAAGAAGAATTCTGTTTTGCAGACTCAACATGCAACTAGATTTTATTCTAAAACTTAAATATGTGAAAATAATATGTACAAGTGTGATGGTGTATTGCAGAAAGTAATTTTTATAATAGTACCTGAGTTACAGACTTTTTCTCCTTTGTTAAAGGCACTGCTGTCTTAAAGTTTTAAATTTGCACTTTAAGAAAACTTTTTTTTAAAGAAAAACTAGATTTTTGTTTACTTTGCAGAATCTGTTGAAAGAAAAGTTTCTATAATATTAAGATCATGAGTGTGCTTTACTGTTTAGATGGCGCTTTGGGCTTTTGCTAAAATAGTCATAATGGACAAATAATTCTAATAGCAGAAAAGATAAACCAAAACATTTCAATGTAAATTATAAATAATATTATTAAGTAAGAATTATTTATTATTCTGTAAAGCAAAATCACTATTCTCAAACTTTTGAAGAAAGGCCACCAGATGTTCTCTGTTCTAGACAGAGATTGACAGTTTCTATATGCTGTTTGCTTATTATTTGGTGGTTTTTTGTGTGTTGTTTTTTTTTTTCTAAAAGATCTGGTGGAAATGACTAAATGGATACATGCAGTGTCTATATTGGAGAAATTAATAGACAGTAGAAATAGTTGCATTCCTTCTGTATTGTTTACTGAGCAAACCACGTGGTACGAGTGCAAGGTGAAAGCATGAGGTTTTATTTTTCATATACTAAAAATTTTAGCAACATTGTGGTGTATTATTTAAGAACAGTTCCTTACCAGTTTACTGTAGCTGGTTTTTGCAACCACCTTGTTGAATATAAGATTTTTCTCAAGCACAGTACCTGTGTTTAGTGTTTCAGCTGAAAATAAGCTTTTGTATAACAGCATTCTTCAGTTATGGGAGACTTGCCTTAAAAAAAACCATAAAACTTGTTAAGCGTTTTTTCATCAATTCAATTTTGCTTTTTCCTACAGAAGTGGTTTTTGAAAGCATATCTGTGATGAGATATGATGAAGAAAAACTACTGGAGTATTTTCTATGTATTATTTTGATATATAGGTGTGTGTAGATATGTATAATATATTTATGTGAATTATAAGTTAAAAGTGTCTTTGTTAAACCACCTGCCAAGATTCAATTTATTATGTACAGGAATGTAGTTTTTCATCCCGTTTTCCTATTATTCCCTAAACTCTGGGGAAAGTGGATCATCTCTTACTGTCTGCTTGTGTGAAGTCTTAGATATTGACAAATTTAATCTATCAGCAGTAATAAAGTAATCTCCCTCCCTGGAAAGAGAATCGTAGTCTCTTTACTTGTGGGATGTCTGCAAGTCTACAGCATTATTGTAAACATTGCTTTAAAAGTTAGACCAAGGATTATCTTAGATGTTCCTTAAAAATCTGTTTTCTTTCAACAGATCTCCAGCAGGCTTTGTATGAGCTTGCTTACCACGTTGTCAGAGGAAACTTAAAGCATGACCAAGCTTCTAATGTTCTTGCTGATGTCATAGTAAGTACAGATTTGTAATCATTACATACTTACTAAATTTTTATTTTGTCTGAATTTTAAAAGTCTGAATGAAAATCAAACAAGATAATGTTCAGCAGTCCTGTTTTTCTATGTCTGTACTTGGAATTTATGTAGTCTGTCAGGATTTCATTTATTACACCTGTGCTTTTTGTGATGAGGAATAGCTATATTCATTTTAGCATAAATTAAAAAGTAAGTAATTTTTTAAGGACATATGAAGACTGAAGTTTTTAATAAATACTAAAAGTGGATTTCACTTGCTTATGCAGCACGTCTGTAATGCCACCTACTGGTTTTTAGAATTTACGTCTTTCTTAGTCTGACAGTGTGTGTCTGCCATTTTACTGTTGAGATATCGAAGTCCTGTGATTGCCTTTAATGTTACTTACTTTTCTTTTGAAGAAGATTTTTCTTAAAATGCTTTGAATAAATAAATTAGGGAAAAGAGTATTTTCCTTTAAGCTTCTAAGCTTACCAAATGTTACTTATAAAAGAAAAACAAACAAAACCAAAACAAACACAAAACCCCCCCAAAACCCACAACACAAAACAAACTCCTCAAAAACCTGAAAAAATACTTAAAAACCCCTAAAAATTGATATTCTTTGTAAGTTCATGGATTACTAGTTCAACATGTATATGTTCAGAAAATATACAGAATGTATGTTGAGAATGTTCAGAAAAAAACCAAAATCTATAAGATGACCTTAAGTTTTTAGACTTCTGCATTGGCTTTAAGAGTAGTCGAAGCTGAAGTGCACCTTCACTAGCATTCGATAATGCTTGTTCTTTAGTTACTATAGGAAATTGTCATTTGTTTGGTGCCTGAGAAATTCCAGTTTAACTGTACAGGCTCGTGCCTCTCTTCAGGCAGAGGGTTCTGTTTTGCTAGGGAGATGGAGGTAGTAACCAGAGGGGTTTGTCCTTGGCCACTGTTTTAAAGATACTTCTTTAAATCACATTAAAATGTTATGTTATTTCGTTACATATCAATAAGTAGTACAGCACTTAAATTAGTCAAGAATTGAACCTCTTAATTATTAATTAATCTGAATTAATTATTATCATTAGTAACCAACTACATTAGTAATGAATCTGAATTTATTTTATGTTGAACTGTGGTTTTATGTAATGGAGTAAGACTTTTCTGAAGTGTACGTGTTATGAGCTGGTATTTGAGTGTGGCCTTTTTTTCTTTCTAGGAACTTCGGGAAGACATGCCTTCCATCCTAGCTGATGTATTCTGCATATTGGGTAAGTTGGGTTCCCATCCTTGCGGCATTGCAACAGATTTGGAGAAATCTGTGTTTGTGTGTTTGGTTGTTGACTTCAGGAAATTTCATTAAATCTGTGAAGCACAACCTCACTTGACAAAATATGTGTTGATTCTTCCTCAGTGTATCTGTATCTCAGTTTGAATGTCTTTTTGTTCTTCTTTGTTCCATTAAAGTTTCCAGATATTTACTTACTAAAAACAGTGAAAATGATCTGCCAAGAATAGTTACAGGAGCTTGTAAGAATGTTGCATGTTAGTGAATGGATTCAGCTAACAATTTAGCATTGCTACCATTCTTCTAAGTATTTTAAATAAAAGTTGACATACTGATGGGTAGATCCTCTGTTCTCAGAATGTGTTCTGTAAATATTTTTATTTGTACAGCCACTCTTAGTGAAACAGAGCTTGTACTAATTGCCCGGAAATCTAGTGGCAAATGACATCACTTTCTAAGCTACTGTCTGTCAGCTGAGCAGGCTTTAAAGACCTGTACTTCATATTCTGGCAATAGCTTCTGGATTTTGATGTTGTAATCTTGATCCAAAGCTGTTTCTCTCAAGTTTTTAGAATTTTAATCTACATACTTTTTTCCAGATCATAGTTTTAACTGCTTATACTTTCTATCTTGTTCTGTATCTCTGTAGTTTTTCAACAAATTTCAGCAAATTCTTTTGATAATCTGCTCCTTGCAGATTCTAGTTTGTTCTGTATCCTGAAAGAGTGTGGCATCTTCTGTGCCAGGGCTGCTTCTGCTGAGAGGCACCTAATTAAGTTTGCGTGTGCAGCCTTGGTTCTGTAACAGCCAAAGGATGAATTTGGACTGTTTCATTTGTAATACTGCTTTCTATGTACTTGTATCATCTTTTTGTATTAATTAATTTTTAAAATGTGGTATTAAACTGATACCCTTTTGTTTTTTTAACTGTGTTAGAAAAGTTAGGATAGCTGCTTCTTGAACCACATGAATAACTGAAACTAGTGGATCTGCCTACTTTCTTTTTCGTGTTTTTCTTTTTTCTTTTTTTTTTCTCCTTCCTTTCCAATGAGAATGTAGCCAGATGTCACGCCTCCACTCACAGCAGAGATACACCATGGCTTAGGAGCTAGGTTTCAAACTCTGTGACAAAGGACTTCTGAAAATTTTTTGCTTGTTTTAATGAGTTTCCTCTAACACTTTTTCCCTCTAACCAGTATTTTCTACTATCAGGATTTTTTTTTTTTTCTAATGTCATCATCTTATAGTTAATGTGTTTCAGTAGGTGAGAACTTTGGTTTATCCATTTCATCCATTCATCCACACTTCCTGAGCTAATATTTTTTTTCAGATTCTTCTTCAGCTAGAGACTTGGCTGCTCGGGGCCAGGCTGCTCTGGCAAGTCTGTTGCCTCCACTGCCAAGCTGCTACATCATGTGTTTTCAGTCTGTTTAGTGGCTTCTTTTCTCAGATTTTTGTTGTTGATGTTTTCTCTATGTGTCTAGTTTTGATGTGAGTAGGGTGTTTTTTTGTGGGGCATTTTGTTCTATTTTTTTTTTTTTGGTAGTATCTGCCTTGCATTTTTTTATTGAGTTTTCCACTCTTTTTGCAGCTCCTTGCTTCCTGTAACGACACACTGTTTTTAACTACTTTAGACAGGTTGTGCTTCCTTGGCCATTGTTTTCTGGCCTATCTCTCCACGGAAGTGAATTTATGAATTGCATTCAATAGATGACAGTGCAAAAGAAAAGAATGGAAATGCAGAATTATAGCTAGTAAAAAAACTGCAGACCAGGCAGTAAATGGTAGTTACTCTGAAGACACAGGGGAAGAGACTAAAATGCTATGTTAAGGCAAGGATCATGTAGTTCTTTTCAGTGATTCATATTTGTCATCTTTTGGGCTTATTATTGATTCCTAATCTTGTTGTAGCAGAGGAAAATTATTATGGTATTCCTCTTGTTTCTGTTTACCTTTTCATGAGATTGGTGGGTTTGTGAAAAGTGTTATCAAAATGTTACGTGAACCTCAAACGTGGATGAGTAGCTGGAAATTGCTAAGAGGCTAGCAGGTTATAAACAAGCTGCTTTGCATTGGGTTACCATTAATACTTATCAGAATAGTTATAAAGAGAAGAAACTCTTATAAATTCCAGAAGTAATGATTTATTTTTTCTCTCTCTTTTTTTTTTTTTTTCTATCTTCCTATAGATATCGAAACAAGTTGTTTAGAAGAAAAAAATAAGAGGGATCATTTTACCCAACTGGTATTAGCCTGTTTGGTAAGTTGCATATAGAAGGTCTTTTGGTAAAAGCTATATACCAAAATCTGACCAGAAAAAGCAGAGTTTTTGGAGCTTACTACTTTTATTCTTTTTTAAGGAGAAGACTATTAGATTCTTTTAACAAACTACCAAATAATTAAAAAATGCACCTTCAAAGTGTTATGTAGAGTAATATAGAATAGTTGTCCCTTGAATTCTTTAAAGAGCTTTGAGAGAACTTAAAATTTTTCTCTGTCAGTGGAATGGAAATTTTACTTCTGAAGTATGTTTTGAATTGGACTTTTTTTTTTGCAACCTTCTCTATCTTTAGAAGTGACATTCCTAATCATGTGGAATAAGCTTCATTTGTAGGAAGATTCAGAATATGAAAGTAAGACTTTTTTCCCAGAGTGAGAGAATGGGTATAAGCTTTGTAAATACTCAGTTCCTGCTAATAATATCCCTAGATGCTCTGCAATGCATACCTTGACTGTAACCAGTATTGAGGCTCTAGAGCTTGTTTCTTCAAGGTGCTCTTGTACATCAAATGTACTACTGTAAAATTCCCATTTCTGTTAAACAGGTTATTAGTTTTGTCTTATTCTGTGTTTGAAGCAGAATGTGTTTAGTATGATGATATATCATCATGATATTTAAACTTCTCTTTTTTGTAGTCAGAAAGGATATGTAGCCTAAAAGTAATAATTGGATGGTTTCTGGGTTTTCGTAATTGACAAATTTGGTGTGTGTTTTTGGTGTTTTTTAGTATCTTGTATCGGACACTGTCCTAAAGGAGCGCTTAGATCCAGAGACACTGGAGTCATTAGGACTTATCAAGCAGTCTCAGCAGTTCAATCAGAAATCTGTTAAAATAAAGACAAAACTATTGTAAGTTATGGGGGCAAGCGTTGTGTGGGGAGTGGGTGGGAGGGGCAGTGGTAATTAGTCTAACAGTGTTTTCTAAGAATGTATAATGTTTCTTTTCATAAAATAATTTTCTTTAAGAAATGTGTTTTGTGGCACTTTTATCTTGTCAGACAAAAGACACTTTCTAGGCTTTTTAGTTATAAAATTCCTGACAAATGTAAAATCTTTTTGAATGTCGTCTATTGCTATGGCTTTTGCTACAGCGATTCCGTATGTGCAGATTAAATACTTAATTTTATTTGTGACAAATGAACTTACAAAGTACAACAACAGTAATTAATTTTCTTACATTGGTTAAGCATAGGCTTTTTTTTTCCATAAATAAGCAAATGTAGTTATATTAGTTTTGGCAACACAGTATATATTTTTGTTAATTGTGTTTGATTTAGTCTCTGCATCCAATGTTTCGGTCTCAAAGAACACCACTTGAAACTAGTCATTAAATACTTGTTACAGAGCAAAGAAACATTATCTTGCTTCTAAGTGATCTGCATTTGAAATAAGAGATGAATGTGTTTGGGACATGCTTGCAACCTTACGGATATTCATTGTACTGCATTCTGTAATTTTTGGAATAGCTCAAGTAAATGTCAAGTTCTTAAAATGTGTTCAAAATTACCATTTTGTATAACAAATTTAATATTGATAAGAGCATAAATAAGCTTCACTGTGGGCATGTTACACAATAGGTTTTAATTTCTGCTTGTTTGCAGTTATAAGCAACAGAAGTTTAATTTGTTAAGAGAGGAGAATGAAGGTTATGCAAAACTCATTGCAGAACTGGGACAAGACTTGTCTGGAAATATCACTAGTGATTTAATCCTTGAAAATATCAAATCTTTAATAGGTAAGGAATTTGTTGAAGGAATATGGGCACTTTTTCCTACATGATCTTATGGTTAGAGTGTGACTATAGGCTACTGTTTGAGGTCATCTGCAGATCCAATAATATGTCCTGCAGGCATGTAGTGTGACAGTAACACGTACTAGTGGATCACCGTGGATACAGAGTTATGACATTTGGAGATTCCTGTTTCTATGGCAAACTTAATTTTGGGAATGCTGTGTAGTGAAACTTAATTTAAATACTGGATTAAGAGTATAGCCTCAAGTATACGTGCTGGGATTTCACTTCATTTCAGCAGTATTTTTTGAGGATGTGCACGTCATGTCTAAGCAGGCAGATTGGGGTCTAACAAAGTAGTGCTTTTTGCTGTTTTCAGGTATTCAATTCAATGCATGTATATTTTTTTTCAGTCTTAAAGAAGTTGAGCAAGCGATTCCTTATGCAGAGAAATGACAAGTAGTATATGTGTCCCTTTATCTGATTGTGATTTGTCCATATTTTGAGTCTTGATGAAAGTGTCACAGTCAAAGTGCAAAATACATTAAAAACAGGAAATACCTGTAATTCCCCGTGTTTTACACTTCCATTTTGAATAAAAAGTTTTATACAATATATTAATGTTTTCACCAGTTCCTATTTCATATTGTATCAGTAATGGTCAAAAGGCTATGCCGCTATTTTATAAAAGATAATTTTTATCTATCATAGAATTTTACTTAAGACTGTCAGATCCCTGTAATAATACCAGTTACTTTAGAAGAGGGCTAGAGAAGGGGGTGATTTTGCTAGTTACTACAGTAAAAAATACACACTCAGTTTGAGGAATTTTATGACAAAATATTTTTCTGTCTCCTGGAATTTTAGGAATTGCACATAGACTTCCTATAAAGGAAGTTCATTTAAAGTACTGACTTGCAGTAGATCCTGGTGTAGTGGAAATGGCTTTTGGGAAGGAAGGACTGATGCATAGTGGATGTGCCTGGATAAAGCTTCTCAGGGCACAAGGAAGAAAATAGTCTAGATATGGATTCTTTTGATATAAGTAATATTACTATCTCGAGCATGTCTCCTGGAGTTTTGGTGGAAAAGCTTATATAGTAAAATCCAGGTATGATTACAGCATTGACTTAAGCTGATCTATATCCTTGCTCTTGCTCCCCTCAAAATAAACTGTTCTCCCTGATTCCAGCAATAGTACTGAATTGATAGGATAGTACAACCAAGTAGATTGGGGTCTAGCTAGAACAATTTTTAGGATATAAAATAATTTCTGGATCACTGATTAGTGTGGCTGCATAAATATGTGTGCTGGCACAAGGGGAGAGGAAGCAGCACATGCCTTTTGCTGGTGCTGTGGTATTAGTGAGGTTGGTTTTTTACTGATTAAATGTTTACCTTGAGATGGTAATTTCTAATTTTTCTGTAATCTGAGTTGAAAGTCCTGTTTAGCATCTTTGCCTAGTTCAATGTTCTACATAAATTAAAATGATGCTGTATTTACAGATGATACAGATTATTTTGCTGTGGATAAATCCAGGCTCAAATTTAATGAAAAGGATTAACTTGAAAAACTAATGCGTTTGTGGTTTAGTTACAGAATGAAGAGGAAATGTAGCAATGCTAAGCTTTTCTGTTCTGTTTTGTTCCACTAGGATGTTTTAACCTTGATCCAAACAGAGTTTTGGATATTATCCTAGAAGTCTATGAGTGCAGGCCTGAGTATGACGACTTCTTTGTACCACTGATAGAGTCTTACATGTACATGTGTGAACCTCAAACTCTTTGCCACATCCTTGGGTTCAAATTCAAATTTTATCAGGTAATGTATTTCATTCTTAATCATTGGGTTTGATGGCTGATTGTTCTCAGTGTTGAACTGGAGACAGTGATAAGAGATGTTTGCTGCAGGGGTTTTTTTATTTACATGTAGAAAATAATTTCTAAGTTGTAAAATTCCAGTATTAAAAGCAGTAATTTCATTATTTGAGTCGAGATCTCTGATGTATTTTAGAGAATGCTTAGCATTCTCCATAACAAGCACCTGAAAACTATATTAATATCTTCCATTTGAATTTGTATAGTTATATAATGACTGGCATTAATGAAGAGATTGTACTTCTAAGCAAAAGATTTGTCCCCAGGAGTGAAGAGTGTGTTTGCCAGGGGGTCATGGTTTGATGCATGATAAAATATTCAAGACTTTTTTTAAAGGTATGGTTGCATATAGTTTAGATGTTAGAACTTGCCTACAAATACATAAGGTGTAAAGATTACTGAATGTTTTTGTTTCTGAAAATCTTGGTTGTCTATTGCAGTTAAGTCTAGTGGCTTTGGACTAATAGCAGTTGATAACGGGATGAGAAGGAGAACTTTGGGTTAACGTGTTTCAACTGAATGTTGAGTAGTTTCTTTTCTGTTTCATGACCTTCTGCAGTGATCTGTCTGCTTTTTTTTTCTTAAATTTGCAATCTTATCATTTTTAGGATCCAAGTGGCGAGACACCTTCCTCCTTGTACAGAGTTGCTGCTATCCTTCTGCAACATAATCTCATAGATTTGGAAGATCTTTACGTTCATGTAAGTGACAGTGCTACTCTGTCAGGTACCAAAAGTAAGAAATTTTGAAAAAGAAAGTCAGATATTTTAGCCTATTTCTAAAGCTTCAGATTCAGGATATACTGTGTAATACCTCTACGTTTAATGTCTTTTAAAATTTCTAACACTTTCTAATGCTGCCTGTTCATAGAAACGTTAACTGAAATATGAATGCTGATGCACTTTTTGAATTATCTGTGTAGCATACTCAAGATTGTTTACCTCCTGCCTGAATAGGAGGTAGGAGACAAATGTCTGAGTAACCTTCTTGAAGAGCTAAATCCTTTGAATGTTTTGCTTTACAAGATCAATTTTTGAACAAGGTGGAAGGACAATCAGCTCTTCATAGTGTTTAGTTTAATAGTAGGATTTGTTTTTAAACTCTTGCATATTCCTGAATAAGGTTGTCATTCCATCTACAAGGTTTGTGACCATTCATTAGGTTGAAGGGGGAAAATGGAATTACACGTTCAGATTTAATGAGAGACTTATCCTCTCCAGTCTGACAGTCTTATCAACCAACAAGTGTATCAATTTGACTGATGGTAAACAGAATGTTACAGTTATCAAAGTAATTTTACATTATATACAAAATTCTGTTTTCAGAATATCCATAGGTATTTTAAGACTCTTAATTCTTTCAGAAGGAAAAAGGAAAATGAGCTCTTGTTATGGCTGTGGAAGTTTTAGATGCAGTCCTGCCATTAGTTTGTGTGACATTTAATAGCATTAGTCACAATCTGACTTGTTTCTGTCTCAGTAGAAGTATTTTGGCTCCAAATGTGTCAAGTGGAGCAAGAGGAGGAGTGTGCATTTCAGATAATCAGTGTGGAGGGAGGAATGCATAATAGTGCTAGTTTGGTAAGGAGTGTTTGTAAGTTTACAAAACAAACACTCTGACTCGGAATTACAGTGGCCTGTGTAGTCTCAACTCAGACCTGTGCGGGTACGGGCATGTTTTCTGACAGTCTCCCAACTAGGATGGTTCCTGCATTTATTCATACTGTTAACCTTTCATCATGTTGATTCTCAGTCTCAGTTTTAATCTACCTTCATTCCAAAATCTCTCTGCCAGTCTCTCTGTCTGTCACTGCATGTTTGGGGTGGCATTTTTTTCCTCTTTTTAGTTCAGTCTTAATGTTACTTGCTATGGGAGTTTCAAGAAAATAATTAGCGTGTAGGTGTTGAGTCTTAAGTGATATATATTGTGTGATTCCTATACAATAGCAAGCTGTCAGAGTTATTGTTCATATCAAGAATGTTCTCCCCCACTTTGCCCTCCCTTCCACTTCCAAGCTTGTAAGAACAGTTTTCTATTTGTGTTTATATACACGTATGTACTGCATCCTGATTATATGATTTACCCCTTAAGAGTCATCAAGCAATGTGAAATGTCAATAGATTGCCTGTGTTTTCAAATGAGGAAAGTGTGGCTCTTTAAACCTTTTACCTTTGTAAGCAGGATTCTTTCTTCCCCAAATTTCTATGACATCAAGGAATTCTATCTTTTCTCTGAAGAAGGTGCTGCTTAGTTTTTCCTTCTACTGTCAGTTAGTAGGAGAAAAACTGGTAAAAATCTTCCCTTGTTAAAGTCAATAGGTGAAAAGATTACTGTATTGAAGAGGTCGTAATTCCACAGTGAGTTTTGATTATACTGTCTCTCATCCATTAGCTGTATAACAGTATTATTTCTCATGAGACCTTGATTTTGGAATAGTGTGTTAATATTGTACTTCCTTGTTGAGATGATGGTAGCAAGGAAAAAATCTAGGGAGTAAGTTTATCTCCTTGTTAACAAAGAAGCACAAACTTCTGCTTCCAGTCAGGTGGTCAAAAGTAGTAGTAGATCACTTGAATTTTCAGATACAATGTTTACTCTGTTTTTCTCTGTGTTTTTTTTTAAGCTTCTTCCAGGGGATAATTCCATCATTGAGGAACACAAGCGAGAGTTAGTGGAAGCAAAGCAAATTGTCAGAAAACTTACAATGGTCGTCTTATCTTCTGAAAAGACTGAGGAAAAGGAGAAGGAAAAAGAAAAAGAGGAGGAGAAAACTGAGAAGGTGTGTCTGTGTGTGTGAATAGTTTTATATTTATTTGGAACATAGATAGGTATGTACTTACTGGAAGGCTTGTGTCTGTCCTCTGATTGCAGTTCTGTTACATTGAATATGCAGCAATGCAGGGGTTTGGGGGTGATTCTGGATTTCTCCAGGTTTAATGCTCTTGGTTCATGGCTAATTTCTTGACTCCCTTTTTGGTGTATGAAATCCACTAAGTACGGACCAGCTCTTGTATACTTCACAATCTGTTAACGACTGTGTTTCCTAGGACCCCTGGTAATATAATCCTAGCTGATTTCTGAAAAATAAGCATATTAGTAAGAGCTCGTTCCTTAAGTTTCTCAATTGAGAATTGGGACACAAAGAATTGTCTCTTACGAATGCTGCTATTGTCCTGCATTGTAAAAAAATGTTTTAATTGGACATTCTTAATTGTAACTGTCCACTGTGCTTTCTGTTAGTTGTGCAAATATATACTGTTTCTTTAAGGTGCTACTAAATAACGTATTGTTCATGTTGCCCTGGGTCTAATCTGTTTCGGTGTGTTCCAGGTTTATTTAAACTAAATTATGTGATTCTCCGTAGCCTTTCTGTTGTGATCTGTTGTGTCAAAGAACTATTCAAGAATCTTATTTAAAATAGTAAAATAAAAGCCTGATAATTTGCATTTTGTAAGTGTAGTACTGGAGGGGAGGGTGTCCATTAGTCTTGACAGTTTCTGTTCTTAAACTTTCTGTAATTCTGGATTCATTGTATTAATCTCTTGCCTACTTATTCATACTTCTTCTACCTCACCTTGATTCTGTACATCTCTGACCCGCCTTCCATTTTTCTTGCCTAGCTTGAAAAGTCTAATTTCATTTTCTTCCCTCAGGCATGATGTAGTCACTGCTCTCTGGCTCTCAACTACAGCCACATCTGCTTTAAGTTTCTGACCTCCCTCCCACTCATTACTCCAACATCGCTTTTGATTATACTGTCTTGCTTTGGTTCACCCTCTCTGCAGTCAGACGAGGCTGCCTGGTATTCTCTGAAGTGTTCAGGTCACCACGTTGTGATGGAAAGCTGAACTCTCTTGGGGACATGGGGAGTGTATATATTGCAAGTTATGGCAGGAGAATTAGCACAGTTTTTATAGCTAAGCTTTGGAATTAAGAACTAGAGAATTTTAAGCCATAGCAGAAACAGCAACATTTTTCTGAAGGATTACAATGACAAATAACAAAGTCTGAGCCTGTGTGATGGGGAAAGTGGAGAGCTGTATTTAACAAAACAATTTCTGTGACTCTTTTCACACGTATGCAATGTGTGCTGTTTCTTGTGAACCTTGTTTCTGTATTACTATTTTTGTATGCGATTAGCTGAGCAATTCATAACAATTAGTAGAGCATCTACATGTGAAAGCTGTTGACAATCTAAATTTGAGTACTTTGTATCCAGTACATAGTTTTAACGGACGATTTCTGATATAGCACCATGGAATAAATGCCTGGATAGGGAAAACAGTGTTTAATGATTACTGACTTACCGTTTAAATCTACCAAGTGCTTATTTTGTGTGGTTAGAATTTATTACTATCTCATGCCTCTAATATGAATAATTTAGTATTGGCAAATGCATTATCTACTTTTGCCTTCTAAGATACATTTGAAATAATTGAATAATGGGGAGATACCTGAGAGGGGACAGCACTCAGCAGTATGACTACATTTTTCAGCAATTCCAGACTGACACTTCTGTGCCATGTCTGCTTTTGCTTTTGGAGAGCGTGCTTCAGAAAAACTCACTTAACTAGAGAGACCCAGCAGCATTCCGGTGTGTAAGCAGTGACTATTTTGGAAATGCAATAGCATATGAAAAAATAAAGGCTAGGAAGACTGTGTGTAGAGACATGGATTCTAATGTAGCTAGTAATCAAAAAAAAAAGCAAAATCACCAAAATTTTGGTGTTCAGTATTGAAATTTAACTGATATGTTCATACCAATTAAATAACTAGGTGTTTTTTTCCTTTTTTTTTTTTGTGTAATAATACAACTTTTAACAAGTCTATTGTACTGAACATGAATTTCAACTTTTTTTTCCCCAACTTTTAACATAGTTTATATTGACTTAAAAAGACAATCCTTGGCACCAAAAGAACTTGACGTAGTTATGTGGTAAAATAACATTAATGCGTGCTTTTCTAATTGCACATGTATGTTTTTAATCTTTCAGAGGCTCATCTTGTTCTGATGTGCAGATATATTTCTGAAGGAAGGGCGAAAATACTAACTGCATGAGTTCACCATGAGTGTAGACTAGGTCTGCGCACTTTGTTTTGTTCTGAAACTTTCCTGTGCGTGCTACTGTGTACTAGACTGCTTCCTATTTTCAAAACTATCAGAAGGAAGTTGCTAGTGTTATACAGAATTTTTAAAAGGAATAAGCAATGAAAAAATCCATGCAAACTATAGAACTACAGAAGCATCTGCTCGATAATTAATTTTTGTTCTTGGCAGCCCGTCTCCTATGTTTTCATGATTTAAATAAAACTATTTTTTTTTCCTTAAAATGCTTAAACATTTTATCCTAGGTTTGTAATCTCCCAGTGGTGTAAATATCATGTTAATCTTATAGTTATATACAACTAGTTTGCAGTTGCTATTCCTTATTGTTAGTCATTTACTAAAAGACTTTTACTTTGGGGACCAGGGAAAACCAGTTTAT